>LPNX010496543.1:49866-81753 GCA_001517045.1 Pseudotsuga menziesii | reverse complement strand
GGCATCACATGCAGGCCCTGTATTATTATCACATGAATTTCCCAAACTTTTGGTTGCTGGCATATCATCCTTAATATCCATATCACAAGTAGATAAACTATTGTGTGGATGAGATTCAATGTCATCTATAAGTACTTCTTGAGTAGTTGCAGCACTTGAATGGATTTTTGAGATAGCCAATTTCATTGGGACCTATTCAACATCAGAAGATCCAGAGCCCACATTTCTGGATTCACAATGCTCCATGTTGGGTGTCAACGGAGATATTTCTTTAGAAGCCTGCAGAGAATATTTACTATCTACTTGGATCTCAATTGTTTCACAATCCTCAAAATGGACAACGTCTCAAATTTGACAACTTAAATTGGCCCCTGTTTGATTTTTTCCCATATCCACATCTCTTACTGTTGATAGTTCATTATTGAATTATTTACTTTCTACCACCAAATCTATCGTTGATGGGAACAAATCATTGTTTGCCTCAATTTTAGTTGAAGCGCTAACATTTTCTCTATTCAAGCCATAAAGAGTTTTGACATCGATGCTTTCCTGTCCATGGTTGGATACATCTAAATGTATTCAGAATGAGAACCGAATATACCCCTATCTACCAATATAAATTCTATTCTTTTCTTTTGTTCTTGTTTCACACATGGGCTCACATATAGATGGTTTGTTGGTTTCAAATTTCCAGTCATGTAAGGCTTGAAAATTTAAAGATTACCTTGCAACGAGATTCTAGTACATAGGTGAACACACTATGAGAATGAGAGCTCTCAGCATTCATACTCGTTGAACCCACCCTCCTGTTTGCAAGACCCTGTATTTATCAACAAAATCATTCTAAGATCTGTTCTACAGTGAGATGCTCTTAGATTTGAAAACATAACAATGCTAGAAATCTGAGAAATCTTAAGAACATATGCTAGCTTTAAGCTTATAGAGTCTGTACTTGGAACTCTGACAAAGTTTAGAGGAATTGTGAGCAAAGAAAACAAAGGGAACCTGATTCTCTCAACTGTATCTTGAACATGCCCCCTCTACATTAATTTTGTATGCCTCTCAATTGCAATAATGATGCTGATCAACCGGCTGAAAAAGGCTTGAAAAGAGTTCAAATCTAAAATATTAGGCCTTACCAGCCTCAAAAGATTGAAGAGCTCTTTAAAATTGTTCTGAAAGAGGGTGCCTGACAATAACACCCGTCTCCTCGTATGTATTTGGGAAAGAGCATGGAGTATGTTGGTGTCCTTGTTGCATTGGAAATGCCCTTCATCTAAAACCAACAGTCCTGGTCCCTCAAATAGAATTTGTTGGCAAGATTGTGTCATTTGATTTTCTGATTTTTCATAGACTATACTTGAGAACTATGAATAACTTACAAGGAGAATACTCTTCTTTTCTTTCCATTCTCTCAACATCTGAAGCTGGTTGCATCTCAACGTTTCTGCCTTATTGGTTACATCATATAGGTTACATCATCAGACGATCGCCTTCTGCACCAGAGCTTTTCTGCCTATTTTAAAGTTAACAAAGAACGATTAGCTAACAGTCTGGAAAATGGTTCTGTAAAACTTAAAAAATCTCTGGCTTTAACAAAATGCAGGTTTTAAGATACCTCTCTGAACTAGCTAGATCCACTAGATTAAGCCTTCCATAACGAATGTTGGCCATGGAGTCCTTTTCCCATAGGCTCTCAATTACACAGGTAAAAACACTATGTGATCTACTACTCTCGCAATTCATATTGGTCACTGCAACTCTTATGTTTGCAGCTCCCTGATAATCACAAGAACCATGACAATTTTAAGTTAAATGCAAATAATTGGCTTAAATTTGAACTAATCAAATTGAACATAAAGAGACTTGTCTTGTAAAGTACCAGAAGCAAAAGTTGAACAACATCATGCACATTTGTCACTTCAAGCTCTGTAAGGTTTTCAACATATACACCCTTTCCAACATCTTCTTTCAACTGGACAAAAAACAATATACCTTGAAAATTAGAAGCTTAACTAATGAAATCTTGCTGCATGTGCTAATCACTACAAACGCAAACCTTCACACTATGCTCTTTGTATAATGTTTGAAGCTGAGAGAGTATATCTAGAATGATATTTTCCAGCTGTGATAGCTCCCCTGTATGGTGAAAATGAACATTATGGCGCAGAATTCTGCTAAACCTTATGAAGTATTCAATTTCAAACAACTTGTCTCTGCCCAATTTGAGGAGGGAGTCTACAGGAGGTTTGCCCTTTATGTAGTTAGATTAACTTTGAAGGAGATGTAAATAAAACCAGCACTGGAGGTGACCGTTTGGCAGTTCTATTTGTTGTGTGTTGGTACATCTGTGCATGAAGGTATTGGTACAATAAGGATGAAAAGTTAAAACATTTTGAACTACAAGTATGGGGGTATGTCGATTTCCCTGTGTAGAGGAGGAGGTCATAAGGATGTGGTACATCACAAACATGATACAAGTATGGAACAAGGGGCATAGTAGTACCCAGCCAGCTATGGAAAACGCTAACCCCAAAAAAAGATATCCTTAGTAAAATATGTAAACAGACAATTTACTATAAAGGATATATGTCCTAAAACTTAGAATGGCATGGTTTTCTATATTTCATTACCTTACTTTATTGTTTGGAATCAGAAATCAAAAACACAACATTGAAAAAAAGGCACTCTTTTGCAGCAATCAACAAATTAAATCTGCAAACTCCAAGTCAAAAGTAATTGGAAAACCTTGTCACTCAGCAGTATCCATCTAACAATGCAATACATAAAAGAACATGGGTTTGACATGCTTTATTCAAATAAACATCCAGCCCCATCAAATAAAAGTTTCAATTACAGCAAAGATGAACTTATCAAAGGAGATTTGGAAAATGACCTTTTTTCCCAACGGTTAGCACTGAAAATCAAATGAATGGTTCTGTCATCCATATCTTCTTTTCTAGACAAATAAGAAGATATCATCTTTCCCATGGCCGTAGTGCGATCAGGAAACCGCCATGCTTCAATAGGGAAACCTTGACTAGCCAAGGAGGATGCCAACTTCAAGCACTGAGAACTTTTGCCACTTCGATCCAGTCCTTCCAACACAATCAAATCACCTCGCTTGCTATCACAACTATGGTTAGTTATTTCCATCGACATTCTGTGTGCAAGTCTTCTAGTTATTCTTTCAACACAAAAAGAGGTTTTCAAAACAACACCATATTGAAGAATCCCTCTTGTTACTCTGCAATGTTCCAAAAAAAAATCATGAGTCCACTTTATTATATGATCTACACAGCTTAGGACCCCTCACTATATTTATCAAAGAAATAAGGGCTTACCTTAACCTTAGACTAGCCTAGACTGGGATTTGCATGGAATGGTTGAACCCATGCACTTACACCATAATACATATATAACAAGTCCTGAAACAAAAGAGGATCCAATGGATACATATATAACAAATCCTGAAACAAATGTTGGAACCCTGTTGGAACCCTTGAATTCTAAGTTTATCCCGCCAAATTTGTTGTGCAACATGAGTTTGTTGTGGAAGCTGATCCATACTGGCAGAGGATTGCTGAGACATCTTTGGACCCACCACAGCCCATGCTACTGTTGTTTTGGCTATAGATAAATATTTTCCACCTGTGTGTTTGTCGAGGCCCTCACTCTGACATAGTAATTCTAGTTGCTGCATTGATAAAATAATGGTTAGGAGCTTCAGCACAACAACTACATGTACAAATTACTTGCAATGTGCAATTAAACCAATAAATGCAATCAAAATGAGAGTTCTAAATTCAGAATCTATTGGGCTGGTGGAAATAACAATGCATCATCTGAAAGCCCTGCTAGCTACATTTGAGCTTAGACAGAACACAAGGACAGGGGAAGGCAAAAACAAAGACTAGTCCACTATGCACTCACGTTAAATATGTTTTATTAAATTAGCATTGTTCAATGTTATTGTATCTTTGTGCTCAGAAATTTTGTATGAATTTAAATTATATTTAAGGCAAGTAAAAGAAAGTATAAAATAGATGGTAGGATAATAATGTCAAGTGGAAGAAGTGTTGAAACAAATTATTCTTCTGAAACATGTCCTTGAAAGAAATGAATTATAATTTTCGTGGCAAACTTTGTTCTCTTCATTGAAATTTTAGTTTTAATTAAAAGAAAGCAACATATACATCTTATATAAAAATACTAACCAAAGAACCTATATGGTATGACACTTGACTCACTTTGTAGCTCTCTGGCCCTAATACCTTCAAACACATTTCTCCTTCTATGTCAACGCCAATAACTTAGGATAACCCACTGATAACATTGTTATTTACATTTCCCATTTGAACAAATCCTGTATGGCTCCCCCTACTTGCTCAGAGGAGGCAGATGCAGGGGCTTTTTGGGCAATAATCTGACCCATAAAAATGAAAGTAAACAAACAAATGCAGATTGGTCATATACAAAATCAAATGAACACAAAATGATCTGACTCATGTTCAATGTATTCTCTCTAAAACCTTCATGAGCAGACACAATTTTCTTAAATCACAAGGTGCTCCTTGAATTCCAAATATTCAGCTACAGAAAGCTGTTCAACAACAAGTTCATGAACATTGACATGAACATAATCCCACACACTAGGCCTTGGCCATACTGCAAGAGCAATCCATGGTGGAAAAATGATGGCTTCCTGCAGCATATGTCAAATTGCCATGAGCAACAAAAAACTACACACATTTTGTGACAAGTACAACTACTCTGATTTTGAAATCCACTGCACAAGGAAATACAATAATGTTGTATGTCTTCTAAACAATAAAAAAGGTTTAACTATACCTGTGTGGACCTTATCACATCTCTAAATGGCCCATCTCGGAGCTTTTGAAGTTCATCATTCTCTCCCATTCCCTCTTCCAGTCCATCTAATAGATGATGAGGCTGCAAAATCTTCTTTCCTTTTGCTACATATCTGCAACATTAAACAAAAAAACCATCCTTCAGAAGATCATGGGAGTATATGAACATCTTACCATGTCCTATATGTTATATAAACTGTAAAGACCATAAGTTATTAATCCCTTATCTTTCATAAGTTCTCTTCTGGGCTATCAAAAGAAAATGCACCACACAATTCTTTTTTTAAGAATTGAGCTCCTCCAATAATATCAAAAAGCACTGAGTTTTCTCTGACATGATTATATTCTGTGGTGGGTAACCGTGTTACCACTCACATTTTGCAAAGGTTATCATTCAGACATGAACTAGCTGTGTTGTGACAGAATATCAATAATTTTTGGACATCCAGGGGAGAGAAGTCTACAGGGAAGGACACTTTGACATTTGAAGATAAACTGTTGAAGGAATTCTTAGATGAAGTTGGAAGAATCGTGGTTGATACACCAAACTAGAATTAGAAATATTAGTCCATCTCTCACCATGAGGACAATCTGGAAAACGCAATTTCCCAACCCAATATCATGATTCTCCCTTAGAAATATCCTTTGGACATTTGCCAATCCCATCAACCATGCCCTAATAGAGAATCTGCAAGTAATTCCCTCTTCTAGCCCCCCAAAAAGGAAGGAACGAGGGGCTACTTAGGAACATAACTACAGTCTACATCCCATAATCTATCTAGAAGGAATGTGTCTCAAAGGCCATAATTCACAATAACAATTCAAACAATATCCATGCTAGAAGCTAAATTTTTAATTTACATTGTAACAAAAATTATCTCGATTTTGAAAAATAAAAAACAAGTGAAAGAACATGATCATATTAATCTACAATCTAAAAATAATGTCTTTGCCATCTTCACCAGGTATAGGCCCCATTTTATATATATGAAGAGAGCTCAGAATGGAAGAAGACCACTTCCTTTCAGTCTAATTTCCATATTGGTCGATTTCATGCACCTGAATCATATTCCTTGTGCTCTGCTTTACCAATTCAATGTTTGACAGTTCATAAAAATGAGGTAGCACAACGGAAAGAGCTCAGACAACAATATCTATGATAGTATGTCATTATTCATTATTTTCACCAGTTCCCATATGGTTAGGAGATTTGGAAGCCCATGTGACAAGTATCCCTTGAAAAGGTGAACAAGATATTGATGTGGAAAGAAAAGTGATACATTCTTCAGTAGAACCATATACATTCATATAACCAGAAATGAAGCCAAAGGACATAGTCAGAGTGGCTCAAAAAAAATACCTTATCGAAAACAGGAAGTATGTGCTTATTAAGATAGTTAAGGAACTAGCTATTTAATGCTCCCCTCTGCAAATGGCCAGAACAAGACCATCTATTAATTAAAACAAATTCCATCATTAAAGACCATCTAGCATACAACAAAAATACACACGAAAATAAATTCCGTGCATTAATCATCTCTAAAAAAAGGACCATACTTACCATGTAAAATGGAAGAGCCATAACTGGCGTATTGTAGAACACAAAGTTCTTCAAGATCTGGGTTTAAATTGGTCTGATCTCTATTCTGTTGTTTGTCGCATTTTGGAAGTGTGGCAGAATAGGAAGCTTCCCAAATGCATGAGCTTATACTTGAAAGATATTGTTTTGTACTTCGCTGGATCACGCTATCATATATTGATGTTAAGGAAGCTGGTGCTTTTCCATGGAGTCCTAAATTGGGCAGAGACAAGTTGCTTGAAATTGAATACTTCATAAGTTTTAGCAGAATTCTGCGCCATAATGTTCATTTTGGCCATACAGGGGAGCTATCACAGCTGTCAAACACCATTCTAGATATACTCTCTCAGCTGTATAATGTTTACTTTGCAGTGGTATCGTCATGAGCATCCGTCTCATCAAATATCTCCTCCTGCACACACACAAAGTTAACCTACATCATTGGTCAAGCCCCAGAGAAAAAGTAAATATATCTGTATTGATACTAACCAAGCAACAAATCCTAGCCTCACTAAGAGAACTAACCATTTCCAGTGCACGTGCTGACCAACTAAATCTCATAAAGGTTGAAATTAAAAATCTATTTTGTTTCAGGCTTAGTGGCTCCCGACCTAACCTATTGAAACAGGTCTATAGATCCATTGATAGGAATGGTCTAACCAACCAAAATTCACAGAGAGACTAAAATATGTGTCACTAAGATCAAATAGTGAAAGAGGCTGTTAAGCTAGGAAAGCCAGAAATCAAAGTTAGATATTCTGTGAGTGCATATATAGTTTAGTGCGAACCAAGACAAAGCTTATTTCACAAGAAATTGCCTTCACTTTTTCCCAACTACAGGAGTCCTTCCATGTTCCCAATTGACAATAGTAGGTCAGTATCAAGAGATTTTCTTCCTAAACAATGTAACTACTGTAGGAATCAACCCTCAGTAATAAATGTGATCAGGTGATGCAATTGAAAAAGTTGGTTTTCTAAAACGAGTGGGATGCAATGGACAAACTTCAAGTATCAAGAATAGCTGCTGCCCTCACAATACAGAAACATTATGTCAAAATGTTGCATAGATTTATTTTGAAGTAAAATCCTGGAATCGATTTATGATACCAAGACAATTTGATAGTTTCTTTGCTTAGTCATGCAAGCCAATGGCATGATGTATTTTTCACCTGCAATCTAAATGACACATGAAGTTTAAGGCAATACCCATATCCTTTACATGATTTGGAAAACTCGACTCTAAGCTAGGGAATAACGCCCATGCCATACAAATGAGTTATAACCATAATCACTGTTCAAAACTTGTCATTTTAGTGAACAGGGTATTCTCATCCAAATTTCTCAGTTCACTGAAAATATTACTGAATATAAGGAATCTATTAAATTACTGTGCACAGTCAACCAAGTTGTAGTCAAGTGGTAAATATAAAAATGGTTTCATTGGGAGAAATAGGTTCAACTGCTCTGCTTATGTTGATGCAGTTATGTAGCCAAATTGTACCATCTTGTTATACTCCTTAATTGAGCCTTGGCAGTTTGTTCTAAGCATTAGGTGGAGAAAGCCATGTGCAAGTCCTGAATGGTTTTGCATAATAAAAAACCCTTGGATGTAACATCTAAGCCAAAGGTTTATCGCCCAAAAGATATTTACCCACCCATGAAAATGATGGTGAACTAAGAAAAGAGCAAGGATAAAGATAGGGCCTGAGATGGAAACTTGTAAAAGCTCTTCAATAACATCTTCCATTGTTATTATACCCACGATCTCCTCATCCTCTGCAAGTTTTGGAAGTGGTTTATCAGCAATTTGAAGAATATCTCCTGATGGTGTGCGAGACCACCGCCTTGACTTTACTGATCCTTTGTCATCGTCATATGTGTGACCAGCAGGAAAGCTTTTTCAGTTCTGAAACATCCTTTTATTTGGAAAGGGTTTGTCCTGGGAAAATTGTGATGAATTTTGGTCCACATTGATTTTCACATCCTCACCTGATGATAAACAAGCAAGCATAACACATGTCAAGAAGATTTCAAAATTGATAGCAGGAAAACACAACTTGAGCCAAAGTTTCAAGAGAGGACACATTTTGGATAGAGCAGACCATAGTTTTGAAACATGGGTGACCAGGAAATGGTCAAAGTTGCATTGACCAACTAAAGTCTTTAGCTATAGAACTTCAAATTGAAAACAAATCACGGGGAATTCAACCTGTTCATATTCTTCAAATCATTGCAGCAATCTAAGACAACAAAGGTTAAATACACTTATCATAAGACTAGTGAACAACGTAAGCACCATTTCAACCTAAACAGATACAATATCCATCAAATTTAAAGACCAAGCCTGACCCTAGCTTAAAGAAAACTTCATTCTGAAA
Source organism: Pseudotsuga menziesii (assembly GCA_001517045.1). Lineage (NCBI taxonomy): Eukaryota > Viridiplantae > Streptophyta > Pinopsida > Pinales > Pinaceae > Pseudotsuga > Pseudotsuga menziesii. The sequence goes on along the minus strand of LPNX010496543.1, from coordinate 72,925 downwards.
TATGTGCCAATACGGTAGGCATGTCAGACACAGATCTGGACATAAATAGCTATCTTAACCTATACACTGCATATCTCTTGCAGTATGATAAAGCAGTGCCCCCCCAAAACAAATACCTCTATTTTTTGTGCAAGCTCATAATAGGACTATGAAACGGGAATCCAAAACACATGTTCCCGGACCTCTGGAGTTCCATTCAATGGAAAAATATCTTCGGCTTGAAACCACACATTATTCAGTTGATTATCAATGTATTTCCCTAACAGAGTACTGTAGATCATTCTCATCCATCTTCTTTGTTGCATCGTGGAGAGCCTTCCATTCAATCTTTGGGAACATATGCTTCAATAAATCAGGGTTAAATGGAACCTCCTTTGTCACAAAATTCTCAACTACCAACTCCAACGGAAACCCCCTAGTCACTCCTCCATGAGAGATGTTGTTTCGGGCTCGAAAGATCATCCATGGCCGGTTATGGCATACAAAATTCACCAAAAGAAAAAACATAACCGCGCGCACTGAACAAAATTCACAAAAAAATCAAACATAACCGCGCTTAAACTCTTGGCCGTCGCTGTATCGACGCCTTGACCGTTTTATAAGTCAACAAAAGACGGTGCCGTCGCTATAGCGGCGGTCTGGCGTGGATATAGCGACGAAAGTCGAGGCTTCTTAAAAAAAATTGTAAAAATGCATAATTTACCCTTGATTTTTCCACGAAAGTAAAACTAACGTGGCAAAATTGATCACATGTACTAGTGAGAGCCATGAAAAGTAAATTTGCTTTGTAAATAGGTGGAGAAGATAACTTGATGTGTGTAAAATCTGGTTAATCTGTAAGCGTTATATATTTTCACTAACCAATTTGGCAAGCAATTAGAAATATTCCACTTTATTTTCGTCACATGTTTTTAATTTTTCTTTCCATGGTTTGTATTAAAGTATTTCTCCATTTTCTCCTAGTCATTTTACTCTTGAGAAAATAATATGCATGTGCGAGGGTGAGGGTGGTGACCGACTTATTTATAATTTTATGGTACCATTCACAAGTAGTATTAAAGAAAACTAAAACGCCCTTCTTCTCAAGAAAATATATGATAAAAAATTGTCAATTTGTTTCCTAGAAATTGTTATTTTATCAATTTCCTATTATTATGCGAGTCTTAGATTAAATCTCCAATTTCAAAATTATCCACATCACCTTAAAATATGAATTAAAGAGTCGAAATTGAGATTTTATCCCAAATTGGTCTTCCAGATTCAGTGGGTCGGTGCGTTCATGAACAAATGATATTGTTCATTATCTTCTTGTTAAAGCAATCAACCTCCCACCTTAGAGCACTTACACTATTTAGAATGTAGGCCACCACCTCGCTGCTTGATGTTTCCATTAAGTTTTTTCATATGAGCCTTACTAAGATATGATTATGAGCTTTACATTCGTTGGAAGGTCATGTGACCACAAGAGGGTTTGAGAGACTCTCGAGTCTCATCATAAATTAGACATTGAATCATATATATAGCATGAACTTGAAGAGTTCGAAGGTGTTTATCATTTGGCACAATTGAGCAACAACTTTTACTTATTTTCTCTTTAATAGATGAATGAATGAAATATAGTGAGTATTTTAAGATTTTTGTGATTGTTCCTTAAAAAATCTTTTAAAAATACAAATATTAATTTTTATTATATGAAGTTGTGGGGTGCTAGCTCAATGGTAGAGAAGTTGCATTATATAATGAAAAATATTGGTGGTTCGATTCTGCCATACCCTATCATAAATATTTACATTTTATAGCTACTACATTGAGGGGTATTGAGACAATATTTTTGTAATTTGTCTTAAATTAAGACAAAACCAAAACTATGTATTGTCTTAAATATTATCTTTAACCGGGTGTCTTAAACTATTGTCTCAAATGATTGTCTTAAACTATTGTCTTAGATTAAAGACAATTTATTGTCTTAAATTAAAGACAATTTATTATCTTAAATTAAAATCCTCAAGGAATAGCATAGCTTAGGAGAACCAGAAAAAAACATTGATGTTTCCATTTTTGCAAAACAATAGAAAGTACCTGTCTGTATACTTCAAGGTCCAGTTTTTTCCCTTTCCGATACATAGTTAGTATGCCCAGAAAGGCCTCGTATACTATTTCATCATTTTGAAACCGTCTTTGAAATTGATAAACAAAACGTGTAAGTACATTATTTAATAAAATTTACATTTATGAATACAATTTAGTATTTAATACACGAGAAATGTACATTATTTAACTCGTGCATTTATATTATGGCTACTTGAAGCTTCACTTGGACTACGAGTATTTGGTTTCCTTTGTTTGGTGATTGCTAATTCTTTTAGGTTGGTTGGACCAAGATAACCTTATCAAGATGGACTGAGGGTTCACACGCTGGAACATATTTCTTTAGATATTATTATTATTTGATTTTAATTAACATTGAAGGAGAGATAAGAGTCTTTAGTACGAATCACGGTGTGGAACCAAGTGAGTAGTGTACAATCTACTCACCCGTAAGGGTACTTTATAAATTTGCAAAGGAAAATTAAATAAACCAAATTGTTCAAAATAGTCATTTAAGAAAATATTATTGCATGTCCTAGATGCCTTAATGTGTACATAGTCATTTAAGAAGAAAACTGCATGGCACATGCATGGGTCTTTCCTTCCCTAAGATGGTAGAAATGCATGTTATAGACCAAGTCAATTTGAGATAAAGGTTGTTTATTATATTTCTTAAATAAGCTGAGTAAACACTAACCTAGGAACTAAGGTTCTGATTACTTCAATGAACACATCATCTAATCGACATGATCAAGGTTCTTTCAATTTTTAAAAAACTTATCGTTACTTCCTCAATGCTTAGCTGGCTCAATATCACGGTTTTATAATTACTTAAATTATCTATTCAGTAAGCTCTATGGTCATTTTGATGGGCGTGTTGTTGGAAAAGGGTGTGAGCTGGGCACACTGAGCGTGAGAGTATTATTTATCCATCCTGGTTAGTAAGGACAAAATGTATGCATTTTTTAAATACACAATAATAAAGAATTTTTCTTTCAATAATTTAATAAATAAAGTAAGAACTCTCTCAACTCAAACGTCTAACCCGAAAAATTCACACTGGAAATTTACTTTCGTATGTTCCCAAACCTAATTTCTTATGTTCCCGAACCTTCACTTCTTTTGTTCTGACTCGGCATACCAATAGACGACAGACCCAGCCCTAACAACCGAGCGAATATAAGTACTGATATTTTCCCATTAAAATGGAGGAGGAAAAAGATCAGGAGTGTGGTTTATTCTCTCATGGATTTTATTTGGTTGGGTTTGTTTGAGGCATGGAATATAGCTATGAGGGAGTTGGGTAGGGAAGGTTTCCTCTATAGCTACGAGGGAGTTGGGTAGGGCAGGTTGCCTTTACCCAAATTTAGTCATGGTCATAGTTTATTGTTTCTTTTATATAAATAAATAATGATACATTATTTGTATCTCCATTTAAGATTGATAAATGAGATAACTCTTATGGAACATATGACAGAAATAACAGATAAAAAAATTGTCATATTTGGAAGCAGACTGAATGGTGAGCTCAAACTATTTGCCATGGTAGACGAAGAGACACCCAACAACACCTAATAAAAGTAGATAGTGGCAGCTAGTAAGATATGTATTTATCAAATTAAATTCTTTACGTTAATCCGTTTGAATTTCCAGAGTAATTTATTTTAAAGAAAATAGAGCCTTGCGGTCGTAATGACTTGGTATTGGTTGGATTTTTTCTGAAACTTTCAGGCATAACTACAATGTTAATTGTCAAAATTGAGATCTGTTAGTGTTTTGGCTGAATTAGAATTTAATAAATAAAAATTAATTTCGAAAGGAAAAGACGATCGGTTCATATTTCATCTACATCTACACATTATTTAATATGAAAAGAGAACAGGTAACCTCGAATTTGGGACTAAGGATCCAGTTAAGTATCTATAGTTTTCATTCAATAATTAATGCAGTAATATTTTGATTTGATTCACTGCACACCATGCCCTACCAATAGTCATGCCCATCACACCAAAGAATATTGGCAAGCTACAATCTTATATTCTTGTCTCTTTCCTCAATTAAAAAGGCAGGGACAAGGACCGAGCCTTCTTCTCTTATTTACTTAAAAGTGTTCTATTTACATATAACAATCAATAATTGAGAAGAACTAAAAATTATATAAATCAGATGGATGGATTAAACTAGAGCTGAGTGTATATAATAAGATCAACAAATTTTAATTTAACCTTACATATATATTCATCGTGCAAACGATAAATTATTTCATAAGAAATACAAGGGCACAGTTTTAAACAAACAATATTTCATTTAACATGAGGAATAGGTACATAGGTAACCATAATTATATGGAAAACAATCCACCCTACAACACAATATGTAGAACTAGAAAAGAAGGGAGAATACCACATATGCAGATCAATATGTAGAACTAGAAAAGAAGGGAGAATACCACATATGCAGATCAAGGCTCTAGCGACTTTATATATTGGGTAATAAATTAAACCTAATTTATCTCTTCAAACTAGCAAGCTGACTAAAAAAGAAAGCAGGTGTAGCAACTCTAATCCAGTCTTCACATACATATATGATGAGTAATATATTGTAACTAACAAGAAAAACTATATGCCTATAAATTTGACAGGGTATTCTCTTACCGGAAGGCTAATTCCTTTGGAGGATGGGGACCCTTTGTCCTTGTTCTCATATATTGGCACAAAATGTCGCACCCCACACTTCAAAGAAATTCTTATAAAATATAAATTATGAATGCAATGCTAGAGAGTCCCAAACAAATGAAAACACACAAAAGGAATACTAATATATATATTCTAACATGAAATAAACGATACATTGAACCTGATTTGATGTAGAAGATGTTATTGATTTTCTTAATCTTCTATTGTGGCAAAGGGATTTGTTCCATCCTTAATGAACACCTGATTCTTGAGAAATCCAATCCTCCAATTATCTTGCCAATGAATATAACTCCACCAGTTGACCACCCTACCACTCCTAGGGTACTCTTGTTTCCCTAGGATCTCCCAAGCTACAACGGGGATTGTATGGGAATACCTTCAGCACGATCAAAATGTATATATTCACTAAGGGGCCTCACAACCCCATTCACACACTGACGAACCAAAATATCCATAGTCACCTTCAAAATCACTTCGGCATTATTTCATTCATCAAGTATTAGTGCTAGCCTTCCGTGTGCCCAAACTGTGCTCATTTATTTATATCCTCTTCGAGATTCCTTTTTATTTTATTTACAATGTAAAATCATTTTTATTTATTCTTATTTTGAATTCATATTTATTCCATTTCATCAGATTTTTTGTCATATGCATCTATGCAATGTCATACACATTTATGCAATCTACTAATTTAGGATTTCTTTCCTTAATTGTTCCTCATTTTCATTTACATGATTCCTAGAGTTTTGCTTTTGGTCTCCTATTTTTGTGTGTGTGCATTTGTGTTTCCAACTAGAAATTACTTTCCCTATTTCATTTTCTATATGATTCTTTGCCATAATGGTACACTTTCCTTTACTTTATTTCAAATTCATGAATTTATTATTTAGTTATTAAATATTCACAACTTCATAGTTTAATAGTTACATTTTTTTATCATGGTGATATCAAGGATGCCATGACCATCTTCATTCCCTTCAAATATCTTGTTTTTGGTGGTGGTGAGTTAGTACGATGGCTGATACCATGTTAGCTCAGTCCAATCTACACTATGAAGAGACTAATGGTTATTGATGAATAAGGACGACACCTTATTGTACACCCCTTAGTTAATCCTTATGAATGACCGAGTCTGCGACCTACCCTCACGGAAACATGCATATCATGGGTAAAATACTCTCTCTTTTTAACCCATCGCATGGAAAACTAGTGTTATTCATGTTGGTACATTCCCCTATACAATCCCCCTTACCATATGTGGGTTCATTGGCAATCATTACCTCTGTTCCTACACACATACTGACAATCACGTCCATTAATTTTTTTCAAAATCGTAAATCATGATATAATTTTCTCATTATAAACATCACAAATATTTGACATATTCAGTAGTCCTTGTATCCATTGTTGCAACCTTGCGTCAACATGCACCCGTGGTTTCCTGCCACACTAGAAAAACTATAATGTCCCCAAAAATCGAAAAAATAAACTATTAGTCTAGTAAAAACTACCTATACGAAAAATTATTGACTTGCAGAAATATATCATACACTACATCTACCACTGTTTACTCATAAGTTGTTCTTACGTTCTGTCATTTTACTTTCAATCATTATTATTAATGTATTTTCCTTACGATTTCCTATTGTTGTTTGCTGCTTAGTTCTTATGGTTATACATTTGTTGTGTATGCGTCGTTACTTGATTTAAATGCTTCATCCTTTCTGCATAGTCTTACTTGTCATTTAAAAGGTCCTAACTTAACTTTGTTTATGGAAAGAAAGTGGGTGGAGTGGTGGGAGTTATTCTCCCATGACGATCTGAGAGGTAAAGGTGTTTACTTGTTTGCAGGATTACTTAGTTCTTCGAACTAAGCCACATCTTTTATTTCATATGCAGATCATACTTTGTGATGGAGTCTTATTTAGAGAGCATTGAATATCTTGATCCTTCTAGACATGTTGTTTGTTACTATGGTTCCTTACCAACTCATATTGATAACATGGTAAATGTTATTTTCTTCAATTTAGCTATCACAACTAAATCTCCTAGGTACTACTTACACTACATTATGGTTTATATCTTGTATTTTATGTCTTAGTCTATTTACGCTCTATGTTTATTTTATTAACAATATTAACATGACCTATGTTTTCTATTTGCAGCTTATGATCATGGCTTAAAAACCAGACCTTTGATTTTTATAAAGTTTAATTACTAAAATGGCATATTTCATATGCCATGTTTACTAAGCATAAAGCTTAGTGAAAGCGCATTGCACAAAGGCTTTAAGCCTATGTTTTATATGTTATCTATATACTTTATGCCTTGTGGCTTTGACTTTGGACTAACGCATACCATGCATGGACTATGTACTAAACATAACCTTGCAATTTATTAAACCTTGTGATATGATATGGGGTGGCGAATATACCATATGGTTGAACCATATACGTTGGGGTTTTAATATTTTCATGGGAATGGAGACCAATATTATAGAAGCATTACCAAACTATGGAAAAGTGGGTTTTGTCCTTAGAAGTGGATACGAGATAGTGACATTAATGCACCTTAGTTTTCATGGCAGCCAAACCTTAGGGCTTGGCTCACGATGGACTTGTCATTCGCTTGGTTGTTTGGGGTTTGGTCTTGGCTCTACACAGGGAAAATGGAGGTGACCTCTAGACTTTGAAAGTATGCTTTGTTTTGGGTTTCATGTCTGTGATTCATTTTCATTTTTTTACTCCTTGCGTGGCCATACTTCTCATCCAAGTTTCACTTGGTGTTTGCAAGTGCCAAGGGATAGTGAAGAGCAGTGTGGCTCAATCTCTGTTGTTGGTTTGATTGTGGAGCCAAGGTGCAAGGTAAGCCTTTCCAACAAGCCTACGCTTGTTGTCTCTCGGCCTTTCTGTGTTTTGTTTCATCATTTGGTTTGGGGCTTCTCTGTGGGGTTTTGATGAGCCTTCAGGCCTGTATAGACAGACTTGGGTTTTTAAATAATTAATAAGGTAGTTAAGTCATGGAGTGAATATCTTACAGGATTGGTGTAATTATTTTTTATGGTAATTTGTATTTTGGGATTTAGGGCTTTGATGCCTGAGCAGCACCATTGCTTGCAATGGTGCCAAAGCCCATGGCATGACTCTGTAAAACTTGAAATGGAATTACTGTGTAAATAGATGGTGCATTTATGAAATGGAAATGGTTATTATACTTATTGTCTATTTGTTGATTTATTGCCGTGCTATTTATTTCTCTGTGGGTTAAAATGTGGCATTCACCTTCGTTTATTGACTGTGTATAAATGATTTAATTATATATTTACTGTAATTATTTGACAGCATTGGGTTGAGGCCATGTCGGGTATGGCATGAGCCCTCCCACGATTGCTACGATAGCTTGATTTTTTAAATCACTTACTCTGTATTTTAATTTTTATAAGCCGTGGCTTAGCTTATGTAGATGTTGCACATAGCTTCATATGGTTGTTTTAGTATTTATTATTTCGTTGGTTTAGAATATAATGTGGGTAATATGTGAGCCATGGGTGCAATCCCATGATGGCCTTCGTTTCTATAGATAGACTTTTAAAAGGGACTGTGTAATAATTAATTTGGCCGAGGCCGTGCTTAAAGTATTGGGTAGAAACTAAGGTCTTATGACCTCATTGTAACGTAATGGTTTGTTATTGTAATATTATTGAGTTTATTAATGTATCCCGCATATGTTGTATGTATAGCGTGGACTTGGTAACAATACACACAAGGTTTGAATCATGTTTGTGGTTAATGTAATAAGTTGTATTTTTAATTATAGATGTGAGCTGGGCTTGTATGCTCACATGATTTTATTCCTGTTCCCATTGCAATTATTTCGAACTGTGTAGATATTTTGATACGGTTTATTAAAATGGAAAAGATTCATGTGTATGCTTTTATCTAGTGTTTAATTCATTATATGGGATGACTTGCAGAGTTATGTAATTTGGTTACAGTTTATGTGTATATGTTTTGGTTGTTTTTATAGAGGCCTGTGACTTGGGTTTGTGAACCCACAGCAGTTGATATCATGCACTTTGTTTAAAATTCAATATTTCTTTAACTTCTTTTTAAATTTTTTACTTGGTTAATTTATAATTCATAGTTATGAGTGAATTAGTGTAGGAACAAAGATGAAATTTTGGACCAAAAGAATGGTCACGATACCTCTTGTTTATTTATTTATGATGACCTTTATTTAATGGAATGATTTAGTAGTTAACAAGTATTAATGGTGTAGACCTTTAAAGGTCTTAATGGTTTATTTATCTTAGATTTTAATGTAGAATACTTAAAGATAGTATTTGGATTTGTTTATGTTTGATGTCTATATATGTTTATATATATATATATACATAGTAGTTCAATTTGTAGATAGTACCTTAGGTTATCTAGATTGTAAGTTATATACATATATGTATTTAAAACTTATTTCCAATATTAATCTGTTTAAATATACAACATGTCTCTACTGACAAATGGAATATGTCAGTAGAGTATATAAATCTTAAATGAACAATAGTAGCAGGTCTGAAATAACCTAGTTTGTACATAACCCAGTTCTATCAATAATACTACTACAAAATTAAACTAGGGTGTAGAACCCTTGATGAACATTAGTAAATAAATTGAACTTGTAGAAATAAACCAATAATTAAACCCTCGATAACTTGGTATAAGAAATCACTTAGAGCCTATGGTTAATACTTTAAGATGCAAACCCTATAAATTGAAGCTCTGTTAATGGCTGAACCTGCACACTCAAATAACCAGCATTAACAATTCAAGACAGATATGACCTCTTTTTTTTATGACCAAATCACTTGGGAACTACCTCGTTGCACCCAGCCATGACCCGAAACCATTCTTGGTTTAAATATGGATCCCCTCGAGCTGGACTCCAACATGATAGTAGCTTAGAGCTTCTAAGGTAGGGTTTCCTATCTGGTATATCAGATCTAGATCAGTTCTCCTTTTTCCTTCTAGGAAAATGTTCTCCAAGAATTACTTGAGAGAAAAATAGGCAGAAAATGAATCCTCTAATGATAAATCAGAACCCTTATGATAAATCCTTGGCTTGAGTCATTATAGACAAACGTTTTAGTCAAAGGGACAGTTAAATAAAAAAATCTTGGTTTCTTGATTTAACCCTTTCAATTACTTTGGGTAATTATTAATATTTTAAATTAGGAACTTTCTACTAGTTCCTAATTAGAATTTTTAGGTTTTGGACTATATATTATTTTTACATAATAGATAATAATTGAATGAATATTTTCTTTTTCTTTCATCATTAGTATTATAAATATATTCAACTCTTTATACATACCATGTATAAAGTACATAATAATATAATACTTGTTAACATTTGTCTTTGGGCATCATATACCATGATCCCTGGACTTAATGACACTTCTTCATAAAGGTCAAGTAGTTAAATGATTTAGGTCTACTAGGATAGGAAACTCTAAACATCCTTGCATGTTGGATTTCCCTCATATAATGTGGTAGTTCTCCAGTACTTTGATGAGCATACAGAAATTTGAAATTTCATTTAATCACTTATAAATAAGTATGATGAGATCAATATTTTTCTCAAGTCGTTTTGACTTGGAAGTATATCAAATTCTTTTTAGTAATCCCTGGCACTTACTAGATCCCATAGTCAATGCTTTAACAGGGAGTTACAATTTAGTGCAATTCTAGAGCTCCTCGCTCAACACTAATGCTAGGATGTACTTGTACGATACACGTAGGATTACAATGGCCAATGATTCGATGCTCTAGAGCTTCTCGCTCAACACAAAACATCTCATAAATCATGTGCTTCAGGGTCCACGCCCAACACAAACAAGCATATATATATATATATATATAACAAATTATCATGTTCATATGCAGCGGGGTCTTCTACCCAATATAAAAATAAAACATGAAGATAATCATCATAATCAATAGGCACATGCCTATAAGTGTTAGGTCCAAAATTTAGGATATTACACAAACCATCAGTAATATTTGAGATAACATCGATTCAATATTTTTTCTTTTTATAACTTAAGCATATTATAATAAATCAACATTGCAACATCATGCACACCACATAATACATTATCTTTGTATAACTAAGAGTCATATTCGTAGATAATATAACTTTATCTTATGATTACATTGCATAAAAATGAATGTGTTCTATTGCAATCAAATGTATTACTTTATGTTATCTAGAATATATAAGTAAACTCTAGTAAATGGGGAATTACACAAAATGAATGAATGAGTAACACCACTTGTCCTTTAAAGCCTTTTATCGCTAGCTCAACCAAACTGCTTTTTATGTAGGATGAGCAACCCTTCTTTTCATAGTTGGGAGTAGGTTTTGACCCGATTGCATTAATATATGTGATGTAAATATTATATGAAATCATGACAAGGAGCTCAAGGCCAAGGCCCTGTCATTGATTGATGTTGGATATATACGATCATGGTTAATGCTTATAGTTTCTGTGCTAAGTCAAGAACATTTGTAAACATCATGCAAATATGCAAATTAATAAAAGAAAAACCCACAACCAGCTATGTCAATGCAATGAATAATGAGATGGGGGCATGATTTTCCTAAGGATAAGGGGGTGGGAATGTTAACCTTGAACCTATTTATGGAAAATCCATGTGTCATGGGGAGAACCCATCAGAACTGTCAACTAGCCTCTTTCTTGTCTTTTCTTCCTAACCATTTATTCTGTCAGAAAGTGATTGAGGTAGTTATTGCTTGGAAAGGGAAGAGTATGGGAAATTTTGAATGGCACAAAACACCCAGTTCTGGAGTGTCGTGTTTTACTTGTAAGGGAAAGAAAACACCAAAACCTTATGTTAGTCTGACTCATGCATTCACTCCTTGTTTTCCTACTCTCACATTTTGAGAGTTCCGGGACGTCCTGGCTCATTCATTTCATTCACCACCTTCACTCCCTGGTCATTGTGTGGAGGTGGCAGAACAACAGAGATTTTTTAATGTATGTATCCTTCATGTTCTATGAGTGTGGTTTTCCTTGACATTGTGGTATTTTCTGTGTTGCACCATCATCCTAAACTAGAGAGTGTATGAGACCCTGTTACTCATGTTCAGAGTAAGCCTGTGATGTAGAGTCTCCCCGTAGTTGTTGTGTTGTGAACCCTAGTTCGGGTTTGACTATGTGTGAGACTTAGGAATGGGAGAGACATAGAATGCGCTTAATAAACCTGGTGTGGAACCTCACAATAAGATAAGAGTGGCTGGTAAACCTGCCATGCACATCCTGAAGAGCACTGGAAGGGAAGGTGTAGCCTTAGGGACTGTGGAGCAGAGAAGGGGACACTTCCTTGTGTTGGGTGTGTAGGCAGAGGGTGATACAGGCTAGATAGATTTTGTGAAGGTGTCGTTAGATCTGTAGATAAGCTCACTAGCTTAGCAGTTCTTCCTGCCCATTTCCTTAGAAGCCTGATAAACCCAACTCGAAAGATGGATTGGCAGGTAGCCTATTAAACCCATCTGTTGGCTTGGCTATGTCTATTGCACCTGACCTTGTGAGTAACATTTGGTTGGATAGTTTGTTAAACCAAACTATGAATGTTGGCTTGGATAGGTAGCCTGATAAACCCATCAGTGAGATGGCTTGATTGTGTACAGTCTAAAAAAACCATTTGTTGGCTTGACTGGTCCCTAAGGTGAAAGTTGGCTTGACTGTGAATAGTCTATGAAACCCAACTGTGAGATGACTTGCTTGAGTGGCCTATGAAACCCATCTATGGGATGTTTTCCCTTACAGCCTATGAAACCCAACTATGTTGGCTTGACTGAGTTTTATTGCATCCTTGGATATGTATGAGTCTGCTAGTGCTCCCTTATCCTTGTAGGAAATCATGCCCAACTCGGGGGTGGCAGTGTTGCTGAAAGATTAAGGAGCACACTGGCCTATGGTTGGGTGGAACGTTGGAGTGATATAGCTGGTTGCGGGACAATATTTCTTCAAGATAAGTGTTCTTGTCTACATAATTATCTGTAACTATAACTCTTGCATTGTATTTTCTTGATGGAATGTGATGAACATGTTGCTATGTTGAGTTATGCATTGTTCCTTGAATAAGTTCAATTATAGGCATATATGTATGTTTTTCCTTTATTTCATTTTCACTAAGTTGCAAGGTAGATTGGCCAGTTTGGTAATGGCCTTGATGATGAAACCGATCCAAGAATTCAGCTGAAAAGTTGATTTTTCTGCTATAAATGCTCATTTGCGCAGTTTACAGCATTAAGGATTTTGCGAATGCGGGATGTGGAACGCCATTTCGCATATTTTGGTTTCTACAGATTTCCCTTCCGTAAATTTCCTTCCAGAAATTGTGGGATGCGGGATTGTGGTGTTGCAATCTCCATATTTCCAATCCCGCAAGTTAAGTTTTTTGCACCGCCGATCTTCGCGGGACGATTCTCTGTCGTTGATTTGTTTTCGATCTGGGATGTGGAATGCGGGTTGTAGAAAGTGTTATTGCAATATTTTTGTAACTTTCGACCCCGCAACTTGGGCTTTCCGTGATGTTGATTTTTGCTGGTGATTTCTGATCCATCGATTTAGTTCTATCTGTAGGATCACCTGTGTTCGTTGATTTCCATCGTGTTTTCTCTTCGTCGTTCGATATCCTTTGATATCCTTCCTTGTAGTATCATTGGATTGATCCATGGAATATGGGAGGGAGCATGACAGTGTTGGAAATGTCAAGATGTGATTCACGGCCATGCCCTATGTTCGATGAACAGTGAAGGTTCTCGATGAAATTTTTAATTCCGCAAAATGTTGGGGCATGGGAACGTGACATCGTGGTATCAAAGTTGTTGGTTACAGTGTTGGCCTTGGATGGACTAGAAACCAGTCAAGAGTCCCCTATATTGTAGTATCAGAGGCTATCGGTTACAACATTAGGCCTAGATAGGCCAACTGATAGTAAGTAAATGGTTTTGATTTTGAATTGCTGTGTATCTCACAAATGGTGTTGATAACACCTTTTCCAGAGTCATAGGACATTTTGGAAAATTAAGTTGTGGTTCAGCCATGAGAACCCATGATGGATATGGTGCTATGGATTCCTATGAGCATGCGCCAGATGCCATGGGGGAAAATGTCCAAGTTCGAAATGATGACATAGAGTCTAATGGAAGGATATTCCAAGAGACACCGCCAGATATTACAACCACCATGAGAAGCTTGATTAAATCCCAGAAAGAGTAGCATCACTTGAATGTTGTTACGCTACAGAGTCTGACAGACTTGCAAAGAAAGATACACTTTGGGTAGGGTACAGTGAAACCCAAAGGCAGTAATAGCAGTACCTGAAGAAGAAGAAGGACTTCTAGTAAGTCATCTGACTTAGAAGATTCCAGTGGGGATTCAAGCTCTTCTTCTGGCAAGGGAAAGAGAAAGAGGCCCCATAGGGATCACACTCAGGATGAATTTAAGAAGGCTAAACCTCCTATGTTTGATGGTGAGGTAAAGACTGGACAAGAGGCTGAAGCTTGGCTTCTTAGGATAAAGAAGTATTTCCAAGTTCAGGATTTTTCAGGAAACATGAAGGAAAGAGTTTCCATATTCAATCTGAATGGAAGGGCATCCATTTGGCTGGAGGACTTCAAGAAAGTAAGGAAGATCAATGAAAGGAGACTTAAGTGGAAACAGTTACATAATTATTTCAAGTGGAAATACCTCTCTTACAGGTACTATGATGACGAGATAAAATAATTCCATGAGTTGAGATTAGGACAGTAGACCATGAAAGAGTATGCGAATAAGTTCTTGGAATTGTTAAGGTATGTCAAGTACATCAAGGATGAAAGAGTGAAAAACAAGATTTTCCTGAGTGGATTTCCTCGGTCTTACAAAGACAGAATCAAGTTTTATGAACCTAGAACTCTTGAAGAACCAATAAGGAAGGTTAAGTATTGCTATGAGCAAATAAAGGGGAAACCCGATTACCATAAGACATAGAAGGACAATAAAAATGAGAAGTTGGACCAAAGGAAGAAAGGTTTCAAACCTTCAAGCTTTAGGAATCGATAGAAGCAACTATCACAAGCTGAGAAGTAGCCTACCAGAGTGATGGGAGAGAAACCAAGAGATCCACAACATAATAGGGAACCTTTCCAATGTTGGAGATGTGGAGGACCCCACATGCGCAATAATTTTCCACTTGAGAATGATAGTGCAAGGCAAGCTTACAACATGCAAGAAGAAGAAACAGTGGGTCAAGTAGAAAGGGTCATCCCTAGGATTTATGCAGCACTAGAAGACCATCAAGAAGACCACCAGTCCATTGTGGTTGAAGTTGCATGTAAGATTGTTGATTAATATGTTTCTATCTTGACTGACCTTGGTTCTACTCAAAGTTACATTACTCCTAGAGGAGTGGAGATTTGTGCCTTTTAGAAAGTAAAGCATAACAAATTTTGGTTAGTTGAGTTAGCCACTGGAACTAAGAGAAAGGTTAGTGAAGTGATAGAGAAATTTTCATTGAGTATGAATGGATTGGTTACTTGTGTAGATTTGAATGTTCTACTACTTGGTTCCTATGATGTTCTCATTCGAATGGATTGGTTAGAATCTCACAAAGTAAAGTTTGATTGTTATAATAAGGATTTTGAGTGCTTGGATGAAGAAGGAAACTCAAGGATTGTGAAAGGCATTTCAAAGGTGATTTTTGTGAGGTAGGTTTCAGCAATGCAGTTGAAGAAGTTCTATAGGAAATGTTTTTAGTTTTGTGGAGCTCATATTTTGGAGGCAACAGAGAGTGAAGCTCCTAGGTTGGAGGACTTTCAGGTGTTGCAGGAATTTCGGGATGTGTTTCCTGAGGAGATTCCAGGGATTCCTCCAAAAAGGGACATTAATTTCACAATTGAACTTGTGGCAGGAGCAGCACCAGTTTCCAAGACACCCTACAAAATGAGTACATCAGAAATGCTAGAGTTGAAGATGCAACTGCAAGAGTTGTTGGAGAAAAAGTATATCAGACACGGTGTGTCTCCTTGGGGGGCACCAGTTATGTTTGTAAAGAAGAAAGATGGTACACTCAGGTTGTGTATTGATTACAAACAGCTGAACAAAGTCACAGTGAAGAATAAATACCCTTTTCCTAGGATTGATGATCTCTTTGATCAAATGAGAGGAGAAAAGGTATTTTCCAAGATTGACTTGAGGTCTGGTTACCATCAGGTAAGAATCAAGGATGAAGACATTCATAAGACAACCTTTAGAACAACGTATGGGTATTATGAGTTTGTAGTGGTACCATTTGGTCTCACAAATGCACCAGCTACATTTATGTGCATTATGAATAGTATCTTTAATAGGTATTTGGACAAGTTTGTTCTTGTTTTCCTTGATGACATCCTTATTTATTCCAAAAATGAGGAAGAGCATGAAGAGCATTTGAGATTGACATTGCATTTTCTCAGGGAGCATCAACTGTATGAAAACCTGAGCAAGGGTGACTTATATAGAGATAGAATTCAGTATTTGGGTCACATTATCTCAGAAGAGGGTATAGTTGTGGACCCCAAAAAGATTGAATCCATTATGAATTTTCCTACTCCAAGAAGTGTGATAGATGTGAGATATTTTATGGGACTTGCATGATATTATAGGAGACTCATTGAGGGATTCTCCAAAGTTACACATGCCATCACTTCTTTGGAAAAGAAGGGGATAAAGTTTGAATGGACCTCAAGGTGTGAAGAAATCTTCCACCAGTTGAAGAATCTTCTCTCCAGTGCACTAGTATTGAAGGCTGCAGATGTGGAGAAATATTTTGTGGTGTGTATCGATGCATGCAGACAAGGGCTTGGAGGATTCCTTATGCAAGACAACCACGTTGTATATTATGAGTCAAGAAAGTTTAAGGAACATGAGAATAACTATGCTACTCATGGTCTAGAGGTTGCAGCCATAGTAAATGCTCTCTAGATGTGGAGGCATTACTTGATGGGAAAAAGATTCGAGCTGAGGACAGACCATTGTGGTCTGAAGTATTTGTTCGATCATCCTACTCTGAATGCTAGGCAAGCGAGATGGCTGGAGTTTTTATGTGAGTTTGATTTTGAAATCAAACACATAATAGGAAAAGAGAATAAGGTAGTTGATGCACTTAGTAGGAAGGTGTAGGAAATGCATGTGGCATCTCTTAGTACTTGCCAATAATATTTGAAGCAGCAGGTTGTTAATCATACTACTAGAGATGAATTGTATGTGCAGGTCAAGGACAAATTGTAGCAGCAAAGTCTTGAAATGAGGTATGAGGGATATAAATTGGAAAATGATGGACTTCTTACTTATAAAGGAAAGATTTATATTCCAAATGTAGAATATATGAGGAGAGTTGTTATGGATGAGATCCATCAAGATCTGTATTCTGGTCACCCAGGATATTAGAAGACAATTGCTATAGCCAGAAAGCAGTATTTCTGGAGAGGAATAAAAAGGGACTTGGCTAAGTATATTTCAAGGTACATGAAATTTCAGAAGGTAAAGGTTGAGCATCAACACCCTACAAGTTTATTGCAGCCTTTTCCAGTTCCAGAATGGAAATGGGAATTTATTTACATGGATTTTATTACAGGATTTCCAATGACTTGGAGACAACATGATTCCATCATGGTTGTGGTGGACAAGTTGACAAAGGAAACACATTTTATACTAGTCAAATATATGCATAATACTGATGACATTGCAAATATCTTCATGAAGGAGATTTTCAAATTGCATGGATTGCCTAAGGAAATAGTCTATGACAGATATGTCAAGTTCACTTCCAATTTTTGAAAGGGCTTGTTTGCATACTTGGGTACAAATCTAAAATTCAGCACCACGTACCATCCTCAGACTGATGGTAAGACAGAGAGAGTTAATCAAGTGCTTGAAGACATGCTTCACATGTACGTGATGCACAAACCAACCAAGTGGGAATATTATTTACACTTGGTAGAGTTTGCTTATAATAATATACATCAAGCATCCTTGGGGATGAGTCCATATGAAGCTTTGTATGGCAGAAGGTGTAGGACACCGGTGACTTGGGAAAATCTAGTGAACAAGATTGTTCTTGGTCTATAATTGTTCAAGTAAATGGATCAAGAGGTTTTAAAGATCAGGTAGAATTTGAAAGTAGCCCAGGACAGACAGAAAAGCTATGATGATAAGAATAGGGTGAACAGAGAGTTCAGTATTGGGGATCATGTTTACCTCGGAGTGAGGGTAAGGAAGGGCTCCTTGAAGCTTGGAAGTTGTGCCAAGTTGGCACCTATATATTGTGGGTCGTTTGAAGTGCTTGAAAGAATAGGGCTAGTTGCATATAGACTTGCATTGTTTGCTAGCACTAGAGCTCATAATGTTTTTCATGTTTCTTTGCTTAAGAAATATGTACATGATCCTAACCATGTGATAAATTGGGATGTGATTCGGGTGGAACCCGAGGGAGAGTTTGAATCGATCCAATGTGCATCCTCGACAGGAAGGTTACCATGCTCCGAAATCGAGCCATAGGACATGTAAAGGTGAAATGGGAGCACTATGGTCCTAAATACGCTACATGGGAGCTGGAGAATGCCATGCGATTAGCACATCCTTTTATGTTCAACTTTACGAAGCACTGAGGTAGTATTAGTGTAGCATTTTTGTTCAAGTTTTGTAAATCACCGAGGACAGTTCTATTAAAGGGGGAGGGGAATGTAACACCCCGGTTTAGACCCCGTTGCATTAATGTATGTGATGTAAATATTATATGAAACCATGATAAGGAGCTCAAGGCCACAGCCCTGTCACTGATTGATGTTGGATATAGGAAATGATGGTTGATGCCTATGGTTTTTGTGCTAAGTCAAGCACGTTTGTAAAACTCATGTAAATATGCAAATTAATGAAAAAAAAAACACATCCAACTATGCCAATGCAATGAATAATGAGATGGGGGCATGATTTTCCTAAGGATTAGGGGGTGGGAATTTTAACCTTGAACCTATTTCTTTTCTTTTCTTCCTAACCATTTCTATTTATTTTCTTTTCTTCCTAACCATTTATTCTTCTAGAAAGTGGTTGAGGTACTTATTGCTTGGAAGGGGAAGGGTATGGGAAATTTCGAATGGGGAAGAGCACCCAGTTCTTGAGAGTCGTGGTTTGCTTGCAGGGGAAAGAAAACACCAGAACCGTATGTTAGTCTAACCCATGTGTTCATGCCTATTTTTCCTACTCTCACATTCTGAGAGCTATGGGATGTTTTGGCTCATTAATTTCATTCACCACCTTCACTCCTCTGTCGTCGTGTGGAGGTGTCACGTCCCCATGCCTCCGACCAGCAAAGAGGACGCGATCTGTGGAGTTAACCACCCGAGCTAAGAGCCCCATGAACATGTATATGCATAAATAAAATGTTGAAACATAATGCTTAAACAATGCTTTGAAGTGGAAGATGCAGACATGAAGATTTATCATGCACAGATGCAATTATCTATCAGACAAAGCGGAGACATTATACATTCAAACGAGCATTCATTAAACACGTTCATCATTTTTATTAACAGAATTTACAGTTGCAGAAGTAAAAGGGACAGATCACTTATCTTATGAAGAACTCCTTCCGCAACCAGCTACGTCGCTACAACGTTCCACCCAACCATAGGCCAGTGTGCTCCTTAATCTCTCAGCAGCGCTGCCACCCCCAAGATGGGCATGATTCTCCAAGGAATAAGGGAACTAGCAGGCTTACACATAGCCAAGGGTGTACAAAACACAGCCAAGCCAACACAGTTGGGTTTATCAGGCCATTAAGGAACCGGAGAAGGAGAATTGCTAAGCTGGTGAGCTCATTGCAGAGCCAAGAACACCTACACCAGAACTAGCCTGACCTCTAAGACACCCAAACACACCCAACACAAGGAATCAGTCCCTTCTCTGCTAAACAGTCTCTCAGGCCCTACATTCCCTTCCAGTGCTATTCAGGGGTGATGGAGAAGAAGGCCAGCCCTCTAGCTCTATCTGTATGGTTTCTAGCACTAGGTTTATCAAGAAATTTAAGCCAACTTCCCTACTCATTACACAGTCCAAAGACCGACCATTGCATGTATGCAATCAATTAGCTATCACAGCTTAAACCATGAAAAATGAATTCAAGGTGAATTTCAAAAAGCCACTGAATGTGTCAGTGCACACAATTTACAACATGGAGAAAATCAACAGTCCCAAAACGTCTCAGCATGCTCTGTGTGTGAAAAGAACAGACTCCCGTCCCCAAAATATAAGGAAAACCACAACATTCACAATGCAAGAGAGACCATGGCCACACAACAAATCGTGGACGAATGGAGGCAACTGTAATCTCACAGGAAGAGCGATGGTTCTGAATTCAACATTAAAACAATGGGAAAACAATTACACGACCATACCCATCCATGAGACAACTGAAAACGTGAATGGCCCTTCACAGCAATTTGTGGGTGAGAGATAAAGGCTCTCAGCTCGCTGCTTCAGTCGAAGAACCAGAAAATTCTTGTGCGTGAGAATGGTGGGCAGACAATGGTCCTGCGTGAGGATGAACAGACAACAAGAGGACGCGAATTGGAATTGCGTGAGCAGCAGCAAGGTCGTGGGAAGGGTGGAATCCCCCTGCGTGAGTGATGAACAACAAAAATCATGGAGAGGAGAAGGGTATTTCCTGCGTGAGTGAAGTCAACAAGGGTGGAGTGTGCGTGTGGTTGAGGACTGACAGACCTACCACCCCACTCCCAAAGGCCATTAACTGCCTCAACTACCAGCATCCTTTCTTAATGAAAGTGGTTGGAATAAAACAAAAGGAAGAAGACACATGGGTAATTTCTCTCATTGGCCAAGGTTGACAATCGCCCCCCCCTTATCCTTATGAAAACCATGCCCCTTTTGATTTAGTTTCCGCGATCGTAGCTATTTGGGTTCATTTAATTAATTATAGATGCATATTTACATGATGACCATCATAATATATGTCGCGTGCTCCGATATACCATCGGTGACAAATTCAAATGCAACAGGGTCAAAACCGGGGTGTTACAGGAGGCATCAGAACAACAGAGCTTTTTTGGTGTATGTATCCTTCACGTTCTACGAGAGTGGTTTTCCTTGACATTATGGTATTCACTGTGTTGCAGCATTATCCTACGCTAAAGAGCATATGAGACCCTGTTACTCGTGTTCGAAGTAAGCATGTGATGTAGAGTCTCCCTATGCTTATTGTGTTGTGAACCTTGGTTCGGGTCTGACTGTGTGCACAACATAGGAATGGGCGAGATGTAGAATGCTCTTAATAAGCTTGGTTTGGAACCTCACAGTAAGATAAGAATGGCTGGTGAACCTACCATGCACATCTTGAAGAGCACTGGAAGGGAAGGTGTAGCCTGAGGAACTATGGAGCAGAGAAGTGGTGTGAGGACCCTGTAGCAAACAAGTAATCAAAATACACGATATATCAGCAGAACTCAAAATCACTTTTATATTAATCGTAGGCCACTTCGAGAGGGCAATCTCCTTTGAGCAAGCTCAATACAAAATAACTTCACGGTGCCTTCCTTGGCCTCAACACACACTTATATACTAAAAATAGGTGCCAATACTATGGGTCAAAACCATGGGCCAATATAAACTATGGATCAACAAATACTACGGGCGGCTTACAAAGCATATGCGCCCAACAACAATAACACAAACTATGGATCAACAATTACTATGGGACGACTTACAAAGCATATGCGTCCAACAACAATATACTAACACGATAAAGAGAAGAATTGACATGGGTTCCTAACATCCCCTCCCCCTTAGAAAAAGATTTGTCCTCAAATATTTAGATGTGGAAATTGTCGCTGAATCTGATGGAGTGGTTACCATGTAGCATCCTCGGGCTGCATTCCGTGCCATTGAATTAAGACCTCTGTGATAGAGCAAGAGAAAAGCTGACAAGTGCGGTTATTAAGGACAGCCTCTGGCTCCAAAAAGATGGATCCTTCATTATCCAGTTTTGGTAAAATAGTCTAGCCTTTGATGTTGGTGCCAAGAACTTTCTTCAGACAAGAGACATGAAATACTAGATGAATGTGGGAAGAAGGCAGAAGTTCCAATTTATAAGCAACAGACCCAATCTTCTGAAGAATCCTATATGGCCCATAGAACTTTGGAGTGAGCTTATGACGTCCTTTGAGTTTTAGTGAGGATTGCTTGTAAGGCTGGAGATGAAGAAAAACCATATCACCGGCTTCAAAAGTGCGCTCAGAACGGTGCTGATTAGCTTGTTGCTTCATGCGATTTCTTGCCATGTGAAGGTTTTTGCGCAAAATGCGAAGAACCTCATCGCGGTTTCGAAGGACCGCGTCAACTGCCTGAAGTGGAGAACTGCTGGGGGTGTAAGGAAGAAGAACTGGCGGTGCCTGACCATAAACTGCTTCATATGGAGTCATTTTAGAGGCAGTGTGGTAAGAGGTATTGTACCACCATTCAGTGAGAGGGAGCCACTTTGCCCACTGATGTTGTTGCTCAGAGGAGAAGCAACGAAGATAAGTTTACAAGCATTTATTGATAATTTCAGTCTCACCATCCGTTTGGGGTGATAACCTAAACTCATCTTAAGTTTGGTGTCAGTGTGGTGAAAGAATTCTGTCCAAAAATGACTGGTGAAAGTTGCATCACGATCCGAGACAATGGAAGAAGGCATTCCATGAAGATGAAAGATATGGTCCAGGAAAATTTGAGCAATGGAAGAGGCTGTATAGGGATGGTTGAGAGCACAAAAATGACTATATTTGGAGAGGCGATCAACCACAACCAAAATCACAGTCTTCCCTCTAGATTTAGGGATCCCTTCAATGAAATCCATAGAAATATCTGTCCATATCCGGGTAGGTATGGGCAAGGGCTCGAGCAATCTAGGAAGGGGTGTTGTTTCACCCATATTGCGCTGGTAGGTATCACATTCGGCCCATGTTTTACTGTAGATGAGGATATAAGCAAAAAATACCAGAATGAATTTCCGCAAATAGGGTCGGAATATTTTATTCATCAAGGCCTGGAATGTGGAAGGAGAATTAGTGAGACCAAAGGGCATGAACAAAAAATCATAGTGGCCATCATGTGTGGGAAAAGCTGTTTTATGGATATCATCCTCATGAACCCGAATTTGATGATACCCAGAGTGAAG
>LPNX010496543.1:4103-48203 GCA_001517045.1 Pseudotsuga menziesii | reverse complement strand
AGCGGGGTGAAAGAATGAGAAAATTTGGTAGAGAGGGACAAAGAAGCAGAATGAGGAAAGGAATACGATGGCAAAATTTGAAGGCGTTTGGGTGAAAATAAAAGGAGTTATCGCAAACCCTAAAAATAGACAAATGTGGGATTTCGGGTTTTGGGAAGTGAAATTTGGGATAGGGTCTTCAAGAATGAAATATGCAGAATGGAATTGCAGATGTGTTAGTGAAGTTTCAGTGAAAATAGAGATGAAACCAAGGAGATATGGCCGAAAAATAGAATTTTATACTCCCTTTTTTTTCAGGAAGGGATCTGCAACGGCACAAAAGTGATCAGAAACAGTGGAATCTGCAACGTCATGGAAGTGATCGGAAAAAAAATGGATCTGCAATTGTACGGAACTGACCAGCAACAGTTCTGGACAGAGGAAATCTGTGATTGTGTAACTGAAAATAGATATGGACCCCAGGTATGTGCGGCTTCCTATCGGTTCAAGGGATTCACTCGGCCACCAATGTTGTCTGACAGCTTGCGTATTGGGGAAGTACCCCTCACTCCATGGCTCAGGTAAAAATGATAACCGCTTGGCCACAAATGACAGCTCTTGGTTTACCTCACAGGTGGGAACTAGTCAATCAGGTAGGGGTCGTTTCCCTTTTCACTGGCAAGTCCTCTCAATGGGCCAGCTACTTCGGGGTTCCTGTGATACTCCTCACAATGATTTATAGGGCTTATGCCCAAGTACTTCCCATAGTTACATGGATAGGGATTATTCCCAGATCCGAACTTGCAACAGAAGCGAAAAAAAATTTGGGCAGAAATTTCACCCAACGAGCCCAAGAAAGCGCTCTCATACCAGATGTGAGGACCCTGCAGCAAACAAGTAATCAAAATACACGATATAGTAGTAGAACTCAAAATCACTTTTATATTAATCCCAGGCCACTTCGAGGGGGCAAGCTCAATACAAAATAACTTCACGGTGCCTTGGCCTCAACACACACTTATATACTAAAAATAGGCGCCAATACTATGGGTCAAAACCATGCGCCAATATAAACTATGGATCAACAAATACTACAGGCGGCTTACAAAGCATATGCGCCCAACAACAATAACACAAAATATGGATCAACAATTACTATGGGACGACTTACAAAGCATATGCATCCAACAACAATATACTAACACGGTAAAGAGAAGGATTGACATGGGTTCCTAACAAATGGACACTTCCTTGTTTTGGGGGTGTAAGCAGAGGGGGATCCGGGCCAGATAGATCTTGTGAAGGTTTCCTTAGCTTTGTAGATGAGTTCACTAGCTTAGCAGTTCTTCTTGCCCATTTTCTTAGAAGCCTGATAAACCCAACTGGAAATATGGCTTGGATGGCATCCTGTTAAACCCATCTATTGGCTTGGTTGTGTCTGTTGCACCTGACCTTGTGAGTAACCTATGGCTAGACAGTCTGTTAAACCCAACTACGAATGTTGGCTTGGCTAGGTAGGGTGATAAACCTAGGAGTGAGACGTCTTGACTGTGTACAGTCTATTAAACCTATTTGTTGGCTTGACTGGTCCTTAAGGTGAAAGTTGGCTTGACTGTGAATAGTATGTGAAACCCAACTGTGAGATGGCTTGGATGAGTGGCTTATGAAACCCATCTATGGGATGTTTTCCCTTACATCCTATGAAACCCAACTGTGGTGGCTTTCCTGAGTTTGATTGCATCCTTGGCTATGTATGCGTCTACTAGTGTTCCCTTATCCCTATAAGAAATCATGCCCATCTTGGGGCAGGTAGTGTTGCTGAGATATTAAGGAGCACACTAGCCTATGGTTGGGTGGAATGTTGCAGCGACATAGTTGGTTGCAATACAAGATTTCTTTAAGATAAATGTTCTTTTCTACATAATTCTCTGTAACTGTAATTATTGCATCGTATTTTCTTGATGGAATGTAATGAACATGTTGCTATGTTGAGTTATGCATTGTTCCCTGAATAACTGCAATTATAGGAATCTATGTATGTTTTTCCTTTAATGCATTTTTACTAAGTTGTAGGGTAGATTGGGTAGTTTGGTAATGGATTGGATGATTAAATTGATCCAACAATTCAGATGAAAAGTTGAGTTTTTTGCGAGAAATCCTCATTTGCGCATTTTGCGGGATTAAGGATTTTGCGGGATGCGAAACGCGGTTTTGCAGATTTTGGTTTTTGTCGATTTCCCTTCCGCAACTTGTGGGATATGAGATGTGGGATGCGAGATCACGGTGTTGAAATATCGATATTTCCAATCCCGTAAGTTAAGCTTTTCACACCACCGATCTTCGCGGGACGATTCTCTGTCGTTGATCTGTTTCCGATGGGGGATGCGGGATGCAGGTTGCGGAAAGTGTTACTGCAATATTTTTGTAACTTTCGACCCAACAACTTGGATTTCTACACCGTTGATTTTTGCGGGTGATTTCTGATCCGTCGATTTAGTTCTATCAGTAAGATCACCTGTGATCGTTGATTCCCATCGTGTTTTCTCTCCATCATTCGATCTCCTCTGATATCCTTTCTTGCAGATCATTGGATTGATCCATTGAAGACGGGAGGGAGCATGACAGTGTTGGAAATGCCCATATGTGGTTCACAACCATGCCCTATGTTCAATGAAGAGTGAACGTTCTCAATGAAATTTGTAATTCCATAAAATGTTGGGGCATGGGTACATGACAACAGTGGAAGGCCATATTTGAACAAGCAGAAACCATGTAAATTTGGTCCATAGATACTACAAACAGGAGATACCCTTTGTCCTTTTTCACAGATTTCTCTGAAGTGGCATGCAACACCTCACCGAGACTGGACAACATGGGTGTTCCACCGAGACTGGACATGGCTGATTATAGGCCAGTACTCCAAACCTAGACCTCTACTAAATTTCTCAGAGAAGAAATCGAAAATTCCATTTTATAATTTCAATTTCAAGGTCTCTCTCTAGGTCATCGATTTCTTCTCATTCTCCATCTCTTGACTAACTGATCGATACTGTCGAGTCTGTCATCCGTCTCATAGGTCATTATGGAACACTCGGTATTGAGTCAGTTTCGGTTGTAGCACTTCGGTTAGACGAAGGTGCGGACTGGTAGAGGGCTTGAACATTACAGCAAAAATCATGATTGTAGGAGAAAGATCAAAAAGATCAAAAAGATTAGCAGATACTATCAGATGGATCTATACAAGCACAGACTGATGGCTTGGAAAAATATGTTGTAGGAGAAAGATCAAAGGATAGATCTATACAAGTACACCTTTATGGCTTGGAAAAATATTCATGAAAAACCCAAATTCAGTTTCCCTCCTTTATCAAATTTCTTTCCAAGTAATAAAACAAAAATAAATAAATAAATAAAAACTTAAAAAATAAATATAAATAATTTCGATGGAATTTTTTTTTTGTCTTAAAAAAAATATTCTTAAACATTTCTAAAAAAATAAAACCATTTGAGACAAATACTAATTTTGTCAATAAAAACCATCTTAAATGTTGGCAGTGGTTAATTACTCCACTGTCAAGATCAAATGCCTATTGAAACTTTGAAGAGGCAATGTTGTTTAGATCGCTAAACATCAAAGTTTTGAAACATCATTCACCGTCCATATTTGTGGCTGCCGCAATCTTGAAGAGTTGCAGCACCGCCACACCGTTTTTATTTTTCCATGCTGTCAAGAATTAAAAGGGACAAAACACCACATCAATTTCTGAAGTAGTTGCAGCCCCTGTCACAACTTATGAAATAACTATTGGGGAAAAGCATTACATTGTTTTTGAAAAGCCAATTTTTGAAGAGTTGTTCACTGTTCCTGTTGCAGCTCATGAAAGGGCAGAGAATTAATTAAAATCTAACAGACATTAAATTTATAAATTATAAAAATCCATTTTGATTAAACTAGCATAGCGCATCAACTTACTAAACGGGCGTCATAGTTTTCATGTTAAACCGTAATAGACTGTAGCAGAGCATTTGTAGAGAATTATGTTTTTGTATAGCTAAGGGTTAGTTTGTATTTAATGACTCACTTGGATAAATATCCAATAAATACCTACCTTGTGATCATGTTTAATATACGAAGAAGTATGCTGAAGATGAACAGCAGAGAGTAATAGAAACAAACTTGAAACTCTGAACTTTACTGTGTTATTTTACGCGTTTACTCTGTTTTTAGTTAGATAACTCAGTTTTTATTTTGATGTTCTATGCAGTAGAAACTAAATGAAACAGAGTTTATTTGATGTGAATGCTGATTATTAATTTGGTAGAATATTTATGTTGAGTTTATGGACGAAGGGGTCATCTGAAACTTGTTTAAAAGTCAGCTTTAACAGAGTTGTGAGTGAGCTGTGAGTGACTGTCAGTGATTCACATCTAGCTGAAATAGTCATGGTGAGTGTTGCTAGCTGTAACAGCCAGCTGCAACATCATTTGAAGGAGATTGTAAGCTATAGTAGCCAAGCTGCAACAATCCTGTAGGTGTTCTGTTGATTTTGTGAGTTATGTTAGTGAGTTACAGGAAAGTTGTACATTGCTCAGGAGAGATGTGCATTGCCCGTAAGTGTTATTTTTAGTTGTGCATAAAATTTTTAGTGCTGCTAAGGAAGGAGTGTCATGCCTCTCCCTTCCCCTCAATTGGTATTAGAGCTGAGTGTTCCTAATTTTTGTTCATTTGTTATGTGTTCACTTCATGAATGAGCCGTATGATTGTTTGTTGAACTGTTTGTATTTAGTTTTGAAATCTTGTTGTTGAGTCTTAGTCGAGCGCCCTCTTCCTACTACATAGAAAGAGCAGAAGTCAGTTCAGTTTGTACGCTCATCTCAGTTTGGTAAGAGCTCCTATTCTCCCTCAAATAAAGGTTCAGTTGTCATTTAGTAGTTGAAGGCTGAAACAAGTGTCTCTTGTATTAGCTGTATATTGGTTAAAATGTTCAACTTGGTCATGGCTTATGTAGAGAGAAAAAAGTGTTGGAGTCCGTGGATGAATTTGACTCCATATAGAGGTTGATAAATTGAAAGGAAGATATTCTTCCTGGTTGAGAGCTCCCATATAGTTTAATGGTAGAGCAGTTTGAATTCCAATGTTTTGGAAGTTTTCTTGGTTTAAATTGAAGGTATTATGGGTGAAAGAAGATCGGGAGGATGTATCGAAAAGAAATTTAAATTATGTGCAAGTATTTATTTGAAGATAGAGACACAGGGAAAATAAGAAGGCTTAAAGAGATGAAGAATAAAATTACTAATGCAAAAGAAGCTGGTTTTTCCATAGCAAAGATATTAGAAGAAGCCACCGAGGAACCTGCTAAAGCAGAGGAAGTTCAAGAAAATATAGAGGAATCATGGAACAACATCTATTATCCACTGCCATATTCCTCGGGTATAATTTATGAATGTTGGTCGGTTAATATGAAAAATTTCTTACATGCTAGAGGTTTATGCAATTTTGTTGAGGATGGAGTTAAGAAACTCCAGGATGAGGAAATGGATGTATTTTCCTTGTATTACATCCACCAAGATCTGGATGATAATATATTTTACGTAATTGTTGAAGCAAACATAGTTAGAGAATCCTGGTAAAGTTTCAAGAGAAAGTTTGATGTAAGGGGGAGTTATATGGCTAAGTCACGGCCTGTTAACATTTCCGTAGACAAATTTGTAGAAGCAGTAGAAGATAATTAAATTATTTGTAAATTTTTCAATTGCGTTGATATATCAAATGGTGAAAATGATGTCAAAACTAAAGGTGAAAATGAGGTTGTTGTTTGTTGTATAACAGCAACAAAATTTGAAGAACTTGAAATTTCTATTGATAAAGATGTTGATATAATTTCAAATTTAGATTTCGCTGAAGTAAATGATGGGATGGTTAACATGCAGAACATTGATGAAGATGATAAATTTCTCAAGTTTGAACACAACAAAGAAGTAATTGTGCAAGAAGAGTCCTTGAAGGACACATCCATGAAGAAATTTAAATCATGTATTCAATCTGATGATTGTGGAAATGTAGGTATAATGAATATGGAAGGAAACATTGAAGATGTTGTAGAAGTCAAAGACAAAGATGGGCTTGAAATAAACTACAGTAGTTATGTTGTAGAAAATGAAGAGTGTTTCACTCATCCATTTGGAGCTCATAAGGAAGATGATAAAGCTTCGTGTGAAAAATACACTCATGAAAATGGTGTAT
This sequence comes from Pseudotsuga menziesii, assembly GCA_001517045.1. NCBI lineage: Eukaryota > Viridiplantae > Streptophyta > Pinopsida > Pinales > Pinaceae > Pseudotsuga > Pseudotsuga menziesii. The sequence goes on along the minus strand of LPNX010496543.1, from coordinate 41,980 downwards.
CTGATGCTAAAAAAAGTGTTGATGATATTTTTGAAGAAGAATCTGCAAATATATTGAATGGTGCGGATAAGGACATAAGAAAGAACAATATTTTTGCTAATAATTTGTTTGTTAGTGATTGTGCAGGTAAAAAGAAATAAAATGATGAAGTCTTGGTGTATAAGTCGAATATTGAAGGTGAAGCAACTACCAATGTAGCAATTTGTTCTTTGAATATTCGAATGATGTATGTTGCTGATGACAATGATGAAGAAGGCGCAAATGAAGCAGCCAGTACCTGTGAAATTTTCCATGAAGAAGAAATGGTCAATGGTGATCATGATGATAGGGTGAAGATTGCCATCTCAACAGTATGTGATCTAACATCAAAAGCTAAGAAAGATAAAGTGCACTATGTTGAAGTTCTTGAACCTGTTTATGAGTTTTTTTTAAATATTGATGATTTTAATTTTGTTGAAGAATTTGATAAGATTGTTGAAGATTGCACAGAAGTTGCAGCGAATGAAATAGATAATGTACAAGAAAAAGGAATCTATAATGATGCTTAAAATTTTGATGATTTGGTTATTGTAGAAGCAGTGATAGAAAAAGAGTTGCATGATGATAACACTCAAAATGTTGTATATTTTGTTGTAGACAAAGCAACTGAAAAAAGGAATGATGTTCTCTATGAACAATTGAAATTTTTGGAAGAATGGCTTGAAAAGCCAAGTTGTGATGATAAAGATGATAGTCTTGTTGTGGAAGCATAAATGAAGAAATTTGATTACCTTGTTGCAACAATAGAGGCAGATTTGAATGAAGAGATAGAGACAACTCTCGGAGAAGAACAAAATGAAAAGAACCAATATGGTTCATAGTATGATAATTTGTATAATGTTGACTAAATGTTTGAATGTGTAGGTGAGAAACCAATCAAAGATGAAGAAGAATCCATTGAAGATGATATTGGAAATGATGAGTTTGATTTGAAAGAAGAAAATTGCACCAAAGATGAATTGGCTGAAGAATCAGTTGAAAAGATCTTCATGTAACAGAGTCCAGGAGAAATTGGGAATTATTATCAATTAATGTGTCTACAGAATGACATTGAACTAATTACTCTTTGTAAATTCAGAGATAGCTTGTGGGATATTTATATGCCCAAATTATAGTATTCAAAAGAAAAGATTTGGATTGAAGTCCTTGGGATAAAGGACATTGAAAGTTTGGATGATGGTAAGCAAATTGAAGAATGTTTTGCAGTTGAAGTTGAATGTAGAGGATTTTGTAAAATCAAAGAAAACTTTGATGGTAAAGAAGAAAGTGAAGATGAAGAATCAAAAGTATTTTTGGTATAAAGTTTGGCATTCTAAGCCAAGTAATGATGAAACAAAAGCTGAGAATGATACAATTGAAATTATAATTAATGATTGGTTTGGAAAGGCCAAGAAGGTTGAATGCAATGGTCTTGATGCTGAAATAAATGATAAAATAATATATTTTGAACAATCAATAGAAAATGAGGAGAACAAGTATCATGGAATTACTAAGCAAAAGGAGTTCATATTATTATGATATAAAAATAAGATGAAGAAATGGCTGAAGCCATGAATGAAGAAAGAGCTGAAAAAGATCAAGGTAAAGATGAAGATAAAACAGAAAATAAAATTTGCATATTTCAAAGTTTGGAGTCGAAAGAAACATAAAAAAAAAGTTGCCCACATATGTTCCAACAAAGAATGTGAACAAATTTTTGAAGTTATTTTGATACTGATGTAAGCCTTGTTGAAACTTAGACCAGCATGCATTATAGTTGAAATCTTGTTTTGTAAAAATTGTAATTGTTTGTGTTTGATGTATTTTTGGGTGCAGTAATTAAAGGGGAGAATGTTGGCAGTGGTTAATTACTCCATCGTCAAGATCAATTGCCTCTTGAAACGTTAAAGAGACAACAATGTTCAGATCACTAAACACCAGAGTTCTAAAATGTCATTCACCATCCAGATTTGTGGCCGCTCAATCTTGATGAGTTGCAGCACCGCCACGCTGCCACACCATTTTGATTTTTCCATGCTATCAAGGTTTCAAAGGGAAAACACACCACATCAATTTCTAAAGAAGTAGCAGGTTATGAAAAAATTATTGGGGCAAAGCATTACATTGTTTTTGAAAAGCCAATTTTTGAAGAGCCGTTCACCATTCTTGTTGCACCTCATGAAAGGGTAGAGAATTAATTAAAATATGACAAACATGAAATTTATAAATTATGAAAATTCGTTTTGATTAAAATAGCAGAGTGCCTCAACTTACTGAAGAGGCATCATAGTTTTCCTGTCAAACTGTAATAGACTGTAGCAGACCATTTGCATAGAATTATGTTTTTGTATATGTTTTTGTATAGTGAAGGGTCAGTTTGTATTTAATGGCCGACTTAGCTAAATATACTATAAATACCTAGCTTGTGATCATGTTTAAGATACGAAGAAGTATGTTGAAGATGCACAACACAGAGTAATAGAAAGAGAGTTGAAACTATGAACTTTATTGTGTTATTTTGTGTGTTTACTCTGTTTCAGTTAGATAACTCAGTTTTTATTTTTGATGTTGGTCTGCAGTAGCAGCTGAATGAAACATAGTTTATTTGATGAGAATGTTGATTATTAATTCAATAGAATATTTATGTTGAGTTTATGGACGCAGGGGTCATCTGAAACTTGTTTAAAGGACAGTTGTAACAGAGCTCTGAGTGAGCTGTGAGTGACTATCAGTGAGTCACAGCGAGTTGAAATAGTCGTGTAGAGTGTTGCTAGCTATAACAGCTAGCTGCAACATCATTTGAAGGACATTGTAAGCTATAGCAGCCAAGCTGCAACAGTCCTGTAGGTGATGGGTCGATTTTGCGAGTTCTGTTAGTGAGTTACAACAAAGTTGTACATTGCTCAGGAGAGCTGTACATTGCCTGTAAGTGTTATTTTGAGCTATGCGTAAAGTTTTAGTGATGCTAAAGAAGGATCAGAACTCCCCTACCTTCCCCTCATTAAACACCCCCACTTTGTACTAGTGTGCAAGACCATGTTCTCAACAAATGTCCGGAGAAACTTGCATTTGGTATTCACACAAAGAAATCGTGATCAATGTATGTTATCATGTTCTTTAGTTTTGCTTGTTTTGTGTTGTTTAGTAATGATTTTGCCTTTTTTTTTAGTGGCTTTCGTGAGGTATGCCTCTCCTTGATTTTTTGACACAAAGAAAAACCAGCTACTTTACAAGATAATTTCCCTCAAAGCACAAATGTTAAAGATGAAACAACATCCATGGAGGTAGCAAATGAGCACTAAAAGAAGGTTGAGAAAGATAAGGATTGAAAAGAAGATTGTGAATGAAAGGAGAAATACAGGGGTGAAAAAAGATCACCACATAGTAGAAAGAGAAAATTGAGTGTAAGGTATGGTCATCGTCATGAGAGGAAATCTACTAGAAGTTCTCATGAATCCATTCTGAAGTAGACTTGGATTGGGCAAAATGGAGGATGTTCTGGAAAAGAGTCTTTGCAAACCACCGCCATAGAGGACAATAATAGTTTAAGGAGTAAGTAGTTGTATCTCAAGTACTTTAAATGTTAGGCTATCGCACTTATTTTTGGATGTTTAAAGTAAGGTTTCATATGGTCTTCAATTTAATTTCAGATATTATATATTGCTTTATAATGTCATGAAACTACAGGAATATAGTAGGTTACGGAAGGAAGAAAAGAGAGGGCCTAACTATTTGATTTGTACAAACATTTTAATTGTTCAATCTCCACTAGTTATAAATGTGTCTCCTTTAAATATTTTTTGATATCTTGGTGAAAAAATAGTTGAATGTCAACACACAAGAGGGGGGAGGCGGGATGTACAAAACTTGAACTGTAGGGAGAAGGATAAGGACAAGGAAAATGGAAGATTAGGAGTAGAAGATCAGGAAAGCGATTGGGAAAGAGAAAAAGATCAACATCACAGGGAAAAATATTTACCGAACACCAATGCTTCTCCAAATAAGGAGGAATTCACAAACAAGCCAAATTTTGAGTTGAACCTGTAGAATTCTGAATATTGTACACCTAGTTACCGTTTATTGCTCAAGTATGTAAGAAACTAATGATGTGGTGATATTTCCCAAGTCATGTAGTGAAATATATTTTATTACTCATGGAAATGCGGATTTGAAATGTCATGCCTAACAACATTATTAAAATTGCTTGTGAAAAACTCACATTAATTTCAAAGTTTTGCAGTATAAAAAATCCGTTGCCAGTTATCGGACCGATCTTGCAACAAAAGTACTGAATGATAATTGTGTGGCTGTGAATAATGGTAGTGATGATTACTCCTTCAAGCATATGCTCAAGAATAAATATGAGGAAATTCTTTTTCGTTGGGAAGATGATAGGTATTACCATTGAATGGAGTAAAATTATAAATGTGAAAAAATAGAAGGTCAAACAAATGTTACTTTTGGCATGCTATGTTGTGTACACGGGAGTCGGAGCCGATTCATTCTTCTTTAGTATTTCTGCATCTTTAATGAGCTAATATATATTAACCGGTGTTTGTATTGTGAATTCTCAGATTTGAGTTCAATGTGCTCATAGAATCCCCAACGTCCATCGTTACATTTGTAAATGAGTTATTGGAAAAGACGCAAAATAATAAAATTAGATGAATGGTGCAAGTCTTGTGCAGAAATGAACAAAGTGTGGGCTGAGGTTAATGCAAAGAACTCTCATAAATCTCTTGATCACGGGAGCTTCAGTCTAAGCAACACGACCGAAGAAATTTGAACCACTAAACCCCGAAGGTTTAGAATATTGATCTCGTTGTTATAACTTCCATTTTTTTTAATTTGTCATTGTCGTTCTTATTTGAGTTCTTGAAAGGGTTTAGAATCTTGATCTCATTGTTATAACTTCCATTTTTTTTAATTTGTCATTGTCCTTTTCAAGAGTCATGAAAAGTAAATTTGCTTTGTAAATCGGTGGAGAAGATAACTTGATGTGTGTAAAATCTAGTTAATCTGTAAATGTTATATATTTTCACTGCTTAATTTGGAAGAAAATTAATTTGAGGCAGGAGAAACATAAAACTCGAAGGCAGGAAAAGGGTAAAAAGATGTTAATGAAAAAGATGTTTATGGGAAAATAAAAGAGATTTGCTGCCTCACGTTGTGCTGTATGTAGCAATCAGTATTCTCAGACCATCTTTGATTTGGATGGCCGGGAAAATAAAAGAGATTTGCTGCCTCACGTTGTGCTGTATGTGGCAATCGACCATCTTTGACATCTTTGATTTGGATGGCTCGGGAAAATAAAAGAGATTTGCTGCCTCACGTTGTGCTGTATGTGGAAATCAGTATTCTCAGACCATCTCCTGGAGATGGTCTGAGAATACTGATTTCCACATACAGCACAACGTGAGGCAGCAAATCTCTTTTATTTTCCCATAAACATCTTTTTCATTAACATCTTTTTATACTTTTTCGTTAACCTCTTTTTCATTAACATCTTTTTACCCTTTTCCTGCCTTCGAGTTTTATGTTTCTCCTGCCTTTGAGCTTTTTCATTCTCACTCAAAGCTTTTGCAAGTTGTGATAACCAAACATCCAACGGAGCTTCAAGGTCCAATGGTACCATTACCTCATTGAGCTCACTCCTGTTCAATTCTTCTTTGTCTCTGTCTTCATAAACAATCAAGTACCATTTTGTTTCCGGAAACAAAATGGTACTTGATTGTTTAGGAAGACGGAGACAGAGAGGAGATGAACAGGAGTGAGCTCGATGAGGTAGTGGTACCATTGGACCTTAGAGCTCCGTTGGAGGTTTGGTTATCACAACTTGCAAATGCTTTCAGTCGGAATGAAAAAGATCTGTACACAGAAGGCAAAAGCCAGCCCCTGCAGTCAAAATTGTAAGTTCTGTCACAGATGTTTTAGGAAGCAAGTTTGCGCGTTCACGGCAGAAAGCCTTTTGGATACTGCTGCAACTTGAAGCCTTGTGTGTTTCGGCTGAGACGAAAACCTAATATTGGGACACTGGAAAGTTATTTCTGTACCTGCCGTAGGCAATCAGCGACGGATTCTTTAAATTATTGAGGGTGGTCGTTTAAGCTTCTGTCGTATCAGTTTCTCTCAGCAAGGGCGTAGAGATCATCCCTCGAGATAGCAAACCGTTTAATATATGTCCAAAGGTCGGCTAGACCTAACCCTAAACCCAAAGTTATAAAAACCTCTTCTCCACTTCTCCCATTTCTTTCACAAGTGAATGTGGTTGATTAGACCATGTTCCCATTGCAAAACCACAATCATTTTTGGCCATTGTCTATCCATGCAAAGATTTCGGAATAGACATGTGAATGTAGTTGATTAGACCATATTCCCATTGCAAAACAACATTCATTTTTGGCCATTTATCCATTGATGCAAAGATTTTTTCCATTGATGCAAATATTTTGGAATAGACATGTAAAGCTACATTAAGAAAAATCATGTTTGCATGGCTTCCAACATCTACCAAGAGAGTTATTATTCACACCAAAGTGTATTGTCACATGTGTTATGAGTATGATGAGGAATTCAATAAAAAAAAATTGAATAAAAAGTGACTACTATGTTGTTAATGTAGTTTGCCATTTTCAAAGGCATGAAAGGATTGCCCACTAAATCATTTTGCATCAACATCATATCAACATATGGAACAACCATGAGTAGTCTAAGTCTTTGATGGAATCAATAATATGGTACATCTTACCATTAATTTTTTTTTATGTACATTCAATCCAAGTGAGCCTTGAAACCTATCTTTATAAGAAGATTCCAACATTCTAATCTAGGAATCTATAAATGGATCTCAAAAGCCATGCAATGAAAGATGGATTAGTTCTAGAATTGCTAATTGAGTAACACCAAGTCCATTTTTGTAGTATTGTTGTCAATGAAACCAATCAATGGTACCTTGTGGAACATAAAGTTCAAGCTTGATTTCTAGAGCTATCTTGGATTTAGTTTTTTCCATTAATGTCTTCTACATAATACCAAAATAGAAAGTATTTTCTTGAGACTAGAATGGAACACATTTGTTATAGATAAATAGTCATAATTAGATCTTCTTAAAAAATTGCATGCTTCAAATCATGAACAACTTCATCTCTATCAAAAGCATATCTTCTAATATATCTAGAGCACTCAATTTTGTTTTGACTTTTAAGTAAAGTTAAGAAAATCAAATAAGAAGAAATATGATCCCAAGTGAGGTGAAGGAGAAATGTGATCCCAAGTGAGGTGAAGAAGAAACAAAATAATGTTGACCACTTGAATTGTTCTCGAATGGTTATTGTTTCCAATAGATTGAATCAATTTGTGAGTCCACCGTGGAGGGTAAGTGTTTCGCAAAAGGAACCCAAAGTTGAAAACAAACATGGGTATGAATCGGTGTTGAATCCAACTCATGGGTGTTTAAATATTTAGGTTGTAAACAAATTTTCCTTGAGTAGATTATTATTTTTGTGTTAAAACCTTTGAAGATTTAATATAGCATTTTCAAACACCGTTTTTGGAGAGATATGTTTACTTTCCGTCAAAGCAAATACCTCTATTTATTTATAATAATAAATTTGTTTTTTTAATAGTTTATTAGGCTTTATTCATTGAGAATATGAAAAAATAATGAAATTAATCTTATTTTATTATTTTATTTATTGATATTATGAAGGAAAAAAATTGAAATTAGTCTTATTTTATTTATCTATAATAGGTTTTAAATAGTTATGGATATCACAAAATTGTTTTTTTAATATTAAAAAATTACATAAAAATCATATACATTTTGAAAACCTTTTTTTTAAAATAAGTTTAACATAGCAATTTTATGTTTATTATTAGATTTTATTTTTATTTTTACATAATTTTCATAAATTTTATATATAGAAATGACAATATTCAACTTTATTTTTTCTAACTTAATGTTTCATAAAAAAATAAAAAATTAAAAAACATATAATGTAGTAAAAATATATTATTAAAAGGATGAAGCATAAAACAACATTACATATTTATTGTTAGTGTAAAATCTCAAATCAAAATAGATAATAATATCATATAAAAATTAAATTCTATATATATTAGTTTGTTTAAGAATTTTTAAAAAATGAATCACATTTGTTTTTATCTTAGTTACATTTTTATGTTTTAGTAATTTTATTTGATCTATGTGTGATGGGAACATGTTTGATGGGAACAACTGAATTAAATTTTATATAAATATAACTTTGAAATTGAGGGTTTAAACAACTATAAGGTTAATTGACGGAAACTTGGGTTTAAAGCACTTACCAAATCCTTCGCATTCTTTACGAAGATAAGTGACAAATAATAAGAAGAGTTAGCTAGAAATAATAATTTGAATAAATACTAAAACATGAAACAAGAAGAGAATTTAATCATTGTTTTGGTGCTTTATAGCACTTTAAAAGTTAAATTCCCTAAATGACACCGATACAAGTAGCAGTTTAATTGGGCGTGATGGAGTATAAAACCCACTTAAATATCTCAATCCTTAGTATTATTAATTGTGCTTACAATGTTCGTTAATCTTAATCCTTGGGAGTAGTGCTAGGTTTGATTCTTGACATGGGAGTAAAATAAATGTTTACATTTTAGTTCTCTCCCAATCTTTTGTGAAGAGTCACGTGGAATTGCAAACTTTGCAAAACTAGTAGATGGGGGTTTAGCTCCATTAACCATAGGTAAGTTCATAATTAACCTTGTTATTGATCAACCTTTGTAACTTTTAATAAATAAATAACATTGTGATATTTTATTTTATTTTATTTTGATTAATTAATTGTTGTTACAAAATGGTATAGCGAGGTTATAACACTTCGACCTAATGGGATACAACATAGTTGTTTGGTATAATATCTTCGAGTATGTTGAAGATAAGTAAATATAAATAACAAATGAATGAACATTTTTATAGGAAGGCATAGCAATGGCAGAACCCATGCAAATTTTGGAAGAAGAAGTAATGCTTGAAGGCATGCCAGCATTAGAAAGTGCAAGTCTCTACGTGGAACTCGCAACAAAACGTAATGGAGAAATACAATCGGATATGTTAGAAACAATGAGTAGTTTAAAAGAAGATTTGGAAAGGCTTAAGGAAGATAATATTAAACTGTTGAATGCCAAATCAGATCAAGAAGAAATACATGAACTAATCCTAAAAATTTTGATCAACCCACCGAAAAACAATGGTCAAAATTCCCACAGTACAAAGTTGTAATAGTGAGGAAACTACAAATAACATTCTTGTAACCATATGGGATTTAAAGAGAGGTGACAAAATGAATCCCATGAAACAAAAAGAAAAAACTATAGAGTTATAGAGAGAATTTAAAAATTTATGGGCCCCAATGTGTGATGGAGAGTTTGAGGAAGCAACTGAAGCTTGGTTACTAAGTATCACATGATATTTTCAAGTATACAAATATGATGATAATTGGAGGAAACATTTAGCTATTTTCCAGATGAGTGGAAAAGCTTCTCTGTGGTGGCAGGAGGCTAAAAGTGTAAATACCATACACATTAAAGAGTTTTATTGAAAAGTTTTAAAAAAACTATTTAAAAAAAATGTCAAAATGATATTATGATGAGAAATCCAAAGAATTCAATGACTTAAGAATGAGAATGTTAACCATGGAAGAGTTTGTAACTAAGTTCATGAATTTACAATGCTATGTACCATACTTAAGGGATGGAAAGGATAAGGTATACAGGTTTATCAGTTGTTTACCCCCAACATATAAAGAAAAGATTGAGTTTGATATTCCTAATACCCTGGATGAAGCAATTAGAAAAGCTGAGTTGTATTACCACTTGTTCAAGCAAAGATTACAATTGAGCAAAAATTGGAAAAAAAAATAAAAAATGAAAAGATGGATCAATGTAGGAAAGGATTGAAACCTTCTCCTTTTAGAAAATGACAAGAAGTCATACTGACAAAAATTACAACAAACTGAGATCAACTAACAACAATGGGGTAAAGGGTATCGAAATTTCTAGTGGTGGATGGAATCACAACTCTAAAGAAATTAAATGTTGGGCATGTAACAAATCTCACATATACAGAAACTTCCCACATTATAATCCTAACAAGAATATGGGTCTCATAAGCATGTTGCAGGAAGCTTCTACTATCAATGACTTAGCCAGGAATATACCTAGAATTAATGTCGGTTTGGAAGATCGAAAGGAAGGACATCAATCCACCATGTTGGAAGTAGAAGGTAAAATTTTGAACACCCTTGTTTCTATACTTATTGATTCATGAGCTATTCTAAGTTACATTGCACCAAAAGTACTTGAAAAGTGTAAAATTATTAAGGAAAAAAAATGCATGGTTGTTAAAATTGGCAACAGGGGTAAAAAGGAAAGTTACGGAGCTAGTTAAAGACAACAGATTAGGTTTTAATGACATGGATACCTTAGTTAATTTAAATATACTTCATTTAGGATCATATGACATTTTGATAGGTAGCAACTGGCTAGAATATCATAAATCGAGTATCGACTTTTTGCATAAATTTTTTGGTTGTGTGGATGAGGAGGGTAAGTATCATATGATAAAGGGAAATTATATACCTATATCTACATGAACAATTTCATCAATACAACTTAAAAGGTGTATTAGGAAAGGGTGTCAACTTTATGCCATCAAAACTAAATAAATTGAGCCCGAAAAGTAAAATATGGTATTGGAACAATTCCCCATCTTAAAGGAATTTTAGGAGGTATTTCGTGATGAGATACTGTGATTACCACCTAAACGAGATTTAGATTTCACCATAGATATAATTCCAGGTTCAACACCACTATGATGAGCTCCATATCATGTGAGTTCCCTAGAATTGATGGAATTAAAGATGCAATTACAAGAATTACTCGAGAAAGGATATATCAGGCCTAGTGTATAACCTTAGGGAGCACCTATTTTATTTGTTAAAAAGAAGGATGGTACTTTCATAATGTGCATACATTAAAGACAATTAAATAAGATGACACTTAAAAACAAGTATCCCTTACCAAGAATAGATGATATGTTTGATCATATCGGTGGAGAAAAAATATTTTCAAAAATTGACCTCAGGTTGAGATACGATCAGGTATCGGTTAAGGATGAAGATGTCCATAAAACTGCTTTTCGAACAAGATATAGACCCTATGAATTTGTGGTAATGTTGTTTAGTTTGACAAATGCCCTTGTGACATTTATGAACATGATGAATAATGTGCTAACTAAATTCTTGGATAAATTTGTGCTAGTATTTATTGATGATATTTTAGTATATTCAATGAATGAGGAAAAGCATGAGGATAATGTAACACCCCGGTTTTGATCCCGTTGCATTAATGTATATGATGTAAATATTATATGGAATTATGATTGATTAATGTTTGGTATATAGGCGATCATGGTATATGCCTATGGTTTATGTGCTAAGGAAATCATGTTTGTAAACATCATGTAAATATGAAAATTAATGAAAAACCCACAGCCAGCTATGTCTATGCAACGAAAAATGATATGGGGGAATGACTTTCCTAAGGATAAGGGGGAGGGAATGTTAACCTTGAACCAATTTGGGAAAAGCCATGTGTTATGGGGAAACCCCATTAAAACTGTAAACTACCACTTTTCTTGTCTTCCTACCCAACCATTTATTTCTACCAGAATGTGGTTGAGGTAGTTATTGCAAGGAAAGGGAAGAGTATGGAAGAATTTGAATTGGGAAAAGCACCCAGTTTTGAAAGTCGTGTTTTGACTTAATGGGAAATAAAAACACCCAGAAACATATGCCACTTTGGATCGCGCATTACGTCTTCATTTTGGGAGCTGCGGGACGTCTTGCTCATCATCATTCATTATTCTACGTTCGTGAGGAAGCTCTTGGGTAGCTGAGTACTTATTATGTGTATCATTCATGTTTTGCAAGTGTTTTCGCTTAGTGAGATTGTGATTGTTGTGTTGCAACATTATCTTGAACTATAGAGGGTATGAGACCCTATTACTCATGTTCCAGAGTAAATCTGGTGTTGTTGAGTCTCCCTGTGGTTGTGGTTGTGGTGTTATGTACCCTCGTTCAGGTCTATCTATGTACGGGATATAGGAGTGGGTGAGACATAGAATCTACTTGATAAAACTAGTGTGGAACCTCACAATAAGATAAGAGTGGCTGGTGAACCTGCTCTTCACATATTGAAGAGCAATAGAAGAGAAGGTGTAGCCTGAGGGACTGTAAAGCAGAGAAGGGAACACTTCCTTGTGTTGGGTGAGTAGGCAGTGGGGAATCCAGGCCAGTTAGTTCTTGTGAAGGTGTTCTTAGGTCTGTAAATGAGCTCACTAGCTTATCATTTCTTCCTTACCGTTGCCTTAGAATCCTGATAAACCCAACTAAAAATATGGCTTGGTTGGTATCCGGATAAACCCATCTGTTGGCTTGGTTGTGTCTTGTTGTGTTTGACCTTGTGAGTAAAATTTGGCTGGACATTATGATAAACCAAATTGTGAATGTTGGCTTTGCTAGGTACCTTGATAAACCCAGCAGTGAGATGGCTTGACTGTGTATAGTCTGATAAACCCATCTATTGGCTTGACCGGTCCTTAAGGTGAATGTTGGCTTGACTGTGAACAGTCTATGAAACCCAACTGTGAGATGGCTTGGATGAGTGTCCTATGAAACCCATATGTTGGTTTGTTTCTCTTGCATCTTGATAAACCCAACTGTGTTGGCTTGGATGAGTTTTGTTGCACCCTTGGCTATGTATGAGTCTGCTAGTGTTCCCTTATTCCTTAAGGAAATCATGCCCATTTCGTGGGTGACAGTGTCAATGAGAGATTGATGAGCGCACTGGCCTATGGTTGGGTGGAAAGTTGCAGCGGCATAGCTGATTGCGGCACAAGTTCTTCTAAAAGATAAGTGTTCTTGTCTATGTTAATCTCTGCAATTATATTTATTGCATTGTAATTTCTTGATGGAATGTGATGAACATGTTACTGTGTTGAATTGATGCATTGTTCCTTTGAATAACTGCAATTATAAGCATCTATGTATGCTTCCTTCAATGCATTTTTAAACTAAGTTGCAAGGTTAGATTGGCCAGTTTGGTGATGTCCTGATTAATGATCAAATTGATCCATGAATTCAGTTAAAAATTTGAATTTTCTGCTAGAAATGTTCCTTTCCGCAATTTGCGGGATGTAGAATTGCGGGATGTGGGATGCGGGATTCCAGTTTCGTAGATATTGGTTTCCGCAATTTTCCTTTTGCAACTTGCAGGATGTAGAATGTAGGATGTGGGATGCGAAGATATTTTTGTGCATTATGGCCTTCTGTAATTTTTGTTCTGCAACACAACTTTCCGCATGCGGGATGCAGGAATGTGGAATGCGGGATTGCAGTATCACGATTTCCATATTTCCAATCCTGCAATTCAAGTTTTATGCACCATCGATTCTTGCGAGATTATTCTCCATCATTGATTTGTTTCTGATGTGGGATGCGGGATGTGAGATTGCAAATTTCGTAACTTTTCGATCCTGCAATTCATGTTTTTTGCACCGTTGATTTTTGCAGGATGAATCTTAGTCGTTGATTTGATTCCAGATATAGGACCATTTTGTGATCACTGATTTTCATCACTATTTCTCTCCGATGTCTGATCTCCTATGAGATCTTTCCTTACAGATCATCGAACTGATCAATGGAAGATGGGAGGGAGCATGACAGTGTTGGAAATTTCAAGAAGTGGTTTGTGGCCATGCCCTGTGTTTCAATGAACAATAAAGGTTCTCGATGAAATTTTCAATTCTGCATGATAACGGGGTATGGGTATGTGACATTATCATATCAAATTTGTTGGTTGCAACATTGGGCCTGAATGGACCAGTATGTATAGTGTAAGGGATAATAAGACCTCGGATACCAATGTTGTAGTATGCTAGAATGTTGGTATCTACAGAATGACTTCAACACTACATCATGGTATCAGCGCTGTGGGTTGTAGTGTTGATCTTAAAAGGACTGGGTTGAACAATCAATAGAGCTGTTGGTTGCAACACTGGGCCTAGATAGGCCATGTGAAAGTAAGTAAATGGTTTTAATTTTGAATTACTGTGTATCTAACAAATGTTATTTGATAACACATTTTGCAGAGTCATAGTGCATATTGGAAAAGTGGGTTGTTGGCTCATCCATGAGAACCTACGGCATGAATGATGCACAAGGTCCCTGGTGCATGAGGAGGATGCTATGGGGGAAAATTTCTAAGTTGGAAATGCTGAGATAGATTCTAATGGGAGGAGGTTTCAATATACTCCCCAAGATTTTGCACACACCATGAGAAGTCTCAGGGTGGAGATGCAGAGCTACAGGGAAGATAATGAAAGGTTGGTCAAGGTTCAAGAGGAGAAGAATTAGCTGAATGAATCCATGTTGCAAAATATGACAGATATTTAGAGGCAGATAAACTATGTGGACTAGAAACTAAGTCCATAAGGAAGTAAGAGCACTGCTAGAAGGAGAAACGGATCTCCTAGTGATTCATCCAACTCTAAAGGATCCACTAGTGATTTGAGTTCCTCTTCTCATAGGAATGAGAGTAAGAGGCCTTATCAGAACCATTCACATGATGAGTATAAGAAGGTGAGGCTGCCAATATTCAATGGTGAGATAAAGAATGGTCAAGAAGATGAAGCTTGGCTTCTTGGGATGATGAAATATTTCTAAGTTCAGGATTATTCAGGAAATATGAAAGCTAGAGTAGCCATCTTCAATTTGACTGGAAGAGAATCCATATGGTGGGATCACTTAAGGTAAGTGAAGAATATTAATGAAAGGAAATATGTGTGGAAACAATTCTAGAATTATTTCAAGTGGAATTACCTCTTTGGAAGGTACTATGATGACAAGATCAAAGAATTTGATGAGCTGAGATTGGAAAAATAGACCATGGAGGAGTATGCAAACAAGTTCTTGGAGCTGTTGAGATATGTCAGGTACATTAAGGATGAGAAAGTTAAAATCCAACATTTCTTGAGTGGATTTCCTTAGTCTTACAAAGACAAAATTGAGTTTTATGAGCCTAGAAATATGGAAGAAGCAATAAGGAAAGCTAAGTATTGCTATGAGAAAAGCAGAGGAAAACCTGACTATAATAAGACATGGAAGGAAAGAAATAATGAGAAGTATGACCAAAGGAAGAAAGGTTTCAAACCTTCTAACTTCAGGAATCGGCAAAGGAAAACATCCCAAGCTGAGAAGCAGCCAGCCAGACTGGTGGGAGAAAATCCAAGAGATCCACTCCAATTTTGGAGATGTGGGGGACCCCACATGTGGAGGAATTGTCCACTCTAGAATGAGAGTGGAAGGCCATCTTACAACCTTCAAGAGGCACAAACAGTGGGTCAAGTAGCGAGGGTCGTCCCTAGGATATACTCAGTGATGGAGGACCGCCAAGAATACCACTAGTCGACTATGGTTGAAGTTCCAGGTAAGATTGCTGAGGAATCTAATTCTATTTTGATTGAACCTGGTTCCACCCACAGTTACAATGCTCCTAGATTAGTGGAGATTTGTTCTTTCAAGAAAGTAAGGCATAGAAAATCATGGTTAGTTCAGCTAGCTAATGGAACTAAGAGAAAGGTTAGTGAAGTGGTAGAGAAATGTCCATTGGTGATGAATGGATGGGTTACTTGTGTAAATCTGGATGTTCTACTCCTTGGTTCCTATGATGTTCTCATTGGAATGGATTAGTTAGAAGCTCACATGGTAAAAATTGACTACTACCATAATAATTTTGAATGCATGGATAAGAAGGGAACCTGAGACTTGTAAGAGGCATTCCAAAGGTAATTTCAGTGAGGCAGATTACAGTAATGCAGTTGAAGAAATTTCGTAGGAAGGGTTACCAATTGTATGCAACTCATATTGGGGAGGTAGCAGAGAATGAAACTCCTAGGTTGGAGGAATTTCATGTATTGCAAGAGTTCAGGGATGTTCTTCCTGATGAGATTCTAGGGATTCCTCCAAAGAGGGACATTGATTTCATGATTGAACTTGTGCTAGGAACAACACCAGCGTCCAAGACACCCTACAAAATGAGAATGCCAGAAATGTTAGAGCTGAAGATGTAGCTGCAAAATTTGTTGGAGAAAAAGTATATCAGGCCGAGTGTGTCTCCTTTGGAAGCACCATTTCTGTTTGTAAGGAAGAAAGATGGTACACTCAATTTGTATATCGATTACAGACAGCTAAACAAAGTCACTGTGAAGAAAAAATATCCTTTTCATAGGATTGATGACCTCTTTGATGAAATGAGAGGAGCAAAGGTATTTTCCAAGATTGACTTGAGGTCTGGTTACCATCAAGTAAGAATTGAGGATGAAGACATTCACAAGACATACTTCATGACAAGGTATGGGAATTATGAGTTTGTAGTGGTACCATTTGGTCTCAGAAACGTGCCAACTACATTTATGTGCCTTATGAACAATGTCTTCAGCAGGTATTTGGAGAATTTTGTTCTTTTTTTCCTTGATGACATTCTTATTTATTCTAAGAATGAGGAAGAGCATGAAGACCATCTGAGGTTAACATTACAATTTCTCAAGGAGCATCAGTTGTATGCAACGTTGAGTAAATGTGACTTTTACAGAGATAGGATTCATTATTTGGGTCACATTATCTTAGATGAGGGCATATCTGTAGACCCAGAGAAGATTGAGGCCATTATGAATTGGCCTATCCATATAAATGTGTCAGATGTAGGATATTTTATGGGGCTTGTGGGATACTATAGGAGATTCATTGAATGATTATCCAAGGTTGCACATTCCATTACTTCTTTGCAAAAGAAGAAAATAAAGTTTGAATGGATAGTGAGGTGTGAAGAAAGCTTTCAGCAATTGAAGAATCTTCTCACCCGTGCACCAATATTGAAAGTTGCAGACCTAGAGAAATATTTTATGGTGTGTACTCATGCATGCGGTTAAGGGCTTGGAGGATTCCTACTTCAAGACAACCACGTGATATGTTATGAGTCCAGAAAGTTGAAGGAACATGAGAAGAACAATGCTACTCATGATCTGGAACTTGCAGCCATAGTACATCATGCTCTCAAGATGTGGAGGCATTACTTGATGGGTAGAAGATTTGAGCTAAGGACAGACCATTGCGGTGTGAAGTATTTGTTTGATCATCTTACTCTGAGTGCTAGGCAAGCTAGATAGCTAGAGTTTTTATGTGAATTTGATTTTGAGATCAAGAACATAAAGGGGAAAGAGAATAAGCTAGCTGATGTGATCAATAGGAAGGTGCGGGAAATGCATGTATCATCCATTAGTGTTTGCCAATCAGAGTTGAGGCAGCAGATTGTTAATCATGTTGTTGAAGATGACCTGTATGTGCAGGTCAAGGACAAATTGTAGTATAAAAGCCTTGAAAAGAAGTATGAGGGATAAAAATTGGAAGAAGACGGACTTCTTACTCATAAGATCAAAATTTACATTCCAAATGTATCAGATTTGAGGAGAGTTGTTATGGGCGAGATCCATCAAGCTCCATATTATGGTCACCCAGGATATCAGAAGACAATTGCTACAGCCAAAAAGTAATACTTTTGGCTAGGAATGAAAAAGGACATGGCTGAATACATTTCCAAGTGCATGAAATGTCAGCAGGTGAAGATTGAGCATCAACACCCAACAAGTTTGTTGTAGCCTTTGCCAATTTCAGAATGGAAATTGGAAGTTATTTCCATGGATCTCATTACAGGATTTTCCATGACTTGGAGACAACATGATTCTATCATGGTTGTGGTGGAAAAGTTGAGAAAGGAAGGCCATTTTATACCGGTTAAGTCTACGCATAAGACTGATGACATTGCAAAGATCTTCATGAAGGAGATTTCCAAATTGCATGGATTTCCAAAGGCAATAGTCTATGACAGAGATGTCAAGTTCACTTCCAATTTTTGGAAGGGATTGTTTGCATAGTTGGGTACAAAGCTAAACTTCAGCACTACATACCATCCTCGGACTGATGGATACACAGAGAGAGTTAACCAAGTGCTTGAAGACATGCTTTGCATGTATGTGATGGAGAAACCAACCAAGTGGGAACATTATTTACACTTAGTACAATTTGCTTATAATAATGGACAACAAGCATCTTTGGGGATGATTCCATATGAATATTTGTATGGTAGGAGGTGTAGGACCTGTGGCTTGGGATAATCTGAGGAACAAAGTTGTGATTGGTCCAGAATTGCTTAAGGAGATGGAGCAGGAGGTTGTAAATATCAAGAAGAATCTGAAAGCAGCCTAGGACAAACAAAAACACTATGCTGATAAGCATAGGGTGAATAGAGAGTTCAATATTGGGGATCATGTTTACCTCAGAGTGAGGGAAAAGAAAATTTCATTGAAACTTGGAAGTTTTTCCAATTTTTCACCCAGATATTGTGGGTCATTTGAAGTGCTTGAAAGAATAGGGCTAGTTGCATATAAACTTGCATTTCCATCTAGCACTAGGGCTCATAATGTTTTTCATGTTTCTTTGCTTAAGTAATATATACATGACCCTAACCATGTGATAAATTGGGATGTGATTCAGGTGGAACCCAAGGGAGAGTTCTAAATCGAGCCAATGTGCATCTTCAATAGAAGGTCACCATGCTACAGAACCAAGCCATAGGACAAGTAAAGGTGCAATGGGAGAACTGTGGTCCTGAAGAGGCTACATGGGAGCTAGAGGGTGCCATATGATTGGCACATCCATTTTTGTTTGAATCTGTGGAGGAATAAGGGAGGTACCAATGTAGCATTTTTGTTCAATTTTGTAAATCACTGAGGACAATGCTATTGAAGGGGGAGGGAAATATAACACCCCAATTTTGACCATGTTGCATTAATGTATATGATGTAAATATTATATGGAATCATGACAAGGAGATCAAGACCAAGGCCTTGACATTTATTAATATTTGGTATATATGCGATCATGGTTGATGCGTATGGTTTATGTGCTAAGGCAAGCACATTTGAAAACATCATGTAAATATGCAAATCAATGGAAAACCCACATCTAGCTATGTCTATGCAATGAAATATGATATGGGGTCAATATTTTTATAAGGATAAGGGGGAGGGAATGTTAACTTTGAACCAGTTTGGGGAAATCCATGTGTCATGGGGAAATCCCATTAAAACTGTCAAATACTGTTTTTCTTGAATCTCTTCCCAACCATTTATTTCTGCCAGAATGTTGTTGAGGTAGTTATTACAGGGAATGGGAAGAGTATGGAAGAATTCAAATTGGGAAGAGCACCCAATTTTCAATGTCGTGTTTTGACTTCATGGGAAAGAAAAACACCCAGAAACATATGCCAGTTTGGCTCACGCATTACATCTTCATTTTGGATTCATGTTTTGGGAGATGTGGGACATCTTGCTCATCATCATTCAGTATTCTCCATTCGTGGGGAAGATCTTGGGCAGCTGAGTTCTTCCTATGCATATCCTTCACGTTCTGCAAGTGTTTTCCCTTGGAGAGACTATGATTGTTGTGTTGCAGCGTTATCTTGAACTATAGAGTGTATGAGACCCTATTACTCATGTTCCAAAGTAAATCCAGTATGGTTGAGTCTCCATGTGGTTGTTGTGTCATGTGCCTTAGTTCGGGTTTGATCTATGTGCAATATTTATGAGTGGGGGAGACATAGAACGTGCTTGATAGAACTAGTGTGGAACCTCACAATAAGATAAGAGTGGCTGGTGAACCCGCTCTTCACATCTTGAAGAGCACTAGAAGGGAAGGTGTAGCCTGAGGGACTATAGAGCAGACAAGGGGACACTTCCTTGTGTTGGGTGTGTAGGAAGTGGGGAAGATAGGACAGATAGGTCTTTTGAAGGTGTTCCTATCTCTGTAGATGAGCTCACTAGCTTAGCAGTTCTTCTTGACCGTTTCCTTAAAAGCATGATAAACCCAACTGGAAAGATGGCTTGGCTGGTATATTGATAAACCTATATATTGGCTTGGCTGTGTTTTGTTGTGTTTGACCTTGTGAGTAACCTTTGGCTGGATAGTCTAATAAAGCCAACTGTGAATGATGGCTTGGCTAGGTAGCATGATAAACCTAACAGTGAAATGGCTTAACTGTGTCCAATCTGATAAACCCATCTATTGGCTTGACTAGTCCTTAAGGTGAATGTTGGCTTCACTATGAACTGTATGTGAAACCGAACTGTGACATGGATTGGCTGAGTGGCCTATGAAACCCATATGTTGGTTTTTTCCCTTACAACCTGATTAACCCAACTTTGTTGTCTGGATGAGTTTTGTTGCACCCTTGGATATGTATGAGTCTGCTAGTGTTCCATTATTCCTTAAGGAAATCATGCCCAACTCGAGGGTGGTAGTGTCACTGAAAGATTTATGAGAACACAGGCATATGGTTGGGTGGAACGTTGCAGTGACATAGCTAGTTGCAGGACAATTTCTTTCAAAGTTAAGTGTTCTTGTC
The DNA here is from genome assembly GCA_001517045.1 of Pseudotsuga menziesii. NCBI lineage: Eukaryota > Viridiplantae > Streptophyta > Pinopsida > Pinales > Pinaceae > Pseudotsuga > Pseudotsuga menziesii. The sequence continues at coordinate 21,388 of LPNX010496543.1, read as the reverse complement.
TATGTTAATCTCTGCAATTGTATTTCTTGCATTGTAATTGCTTGATGGAATGTGATGAACATGTTGTTGTGTTGAATTGATGCATTATTCCTTTGAATAACTGCAATTATAAGCATCTATGTATGTTTCCTTCAATGAATTTCTAAACTAGGTTGCAAGGTTACTTTGGCCAGATTGGTGATGGCTTGAATGATCAAATCGATCCAGGACTACAATTAAAAAGTTGAATTTTCTGCTAGAAATATTCCTTTTCACAATTTGTGGGAGGCAAGATTACGGGATGTGGGATGCCGATTTTATAGATCTTGGTTTCCACAATTTTCCTTCCTCAACTAGCGGGATATAGGATGCGGGATGAGGAGATACATTTTTGTGAATTACGGCCGTCCACAATTTTTGTTCTGCAATGTACCTTTCCGCATGCGGGATGCGGGAATGTGGAATGTGGGATGCAGGATTGCGGTATCATGATTTCCATATTTCCAATCCCACAATTCATGTTTTCTGCACCGTTGATTCTTGCGGGATTATTATCCACCATTGGTTTGTTTCAGATGCGGGATGTGGGAAGTGAGATTGCAATTTTTTGTAACTTTATGATCCTGTAATTCAAGTTTTTCGCGTCATTGATTGTTGCGGAATGAATCTTAGCCATTGATTTGATTCCAAATGTGGGACCATTTGTGATCACTGATTTTTGTTGATATTTCTCTCCATTGTCTGATATCCTATGAGATCTTTCCTTTTAAATCGTCGAACTAATCAATGGAAGATGGGAGGGAGCATGACAGTGTTGGAAATATCGAGAAGTGGTTTGCAGCCATGCCTTGTGTTTCGATGAACAGTAAAGGTTCTCAATGAAATTTTTAATTCTGCATGATAACGGGGTATGGGTACGTTAAAAGGAATTTATGAAAGGTTTTGCAAACTTTGAAAGAACAGTTATACGCAAAATCGAGTAAATGTGACTTCTATAAAAAGGAATTGCATTAATTGGGACATGTCATCTAGAAAAAGGGAATAAGAGTTGATCTAGCTAAAATCAAGGCAAGATTGGAATGAAATTTACCAAAAGATGTACATGATATAAGATCCTTCATGGGGTTAACAGGATATTACCACATATTCATAGAAAAAATTTCTAGAATATCTCATCCTATAACAACTCTGCAAAAGAAAAGTGTTCGATTTACGTGGAGCCAACATTTTCAAGAAAACTTTGATAAATTGAAATATTTATTGACGACAACACCAATATTAAGAATTGTTGATCCAAGTGAGGACTTTGTAGTATGTAGTGATGCAAGTAAATAAGGTTTGGGAGGGTTTTTAACTCAAGAAGGACAAGTAATCTGTTATGAATCCAGAAAGCTAAAAGAGCATGAAAAAACTATGTAGTACATGATATGGAGTTGGAATTTATTATTCATGCCCTCAAGATCTGGTGACATTATCTGGTAGGAAATAATTTTTTGTTGCTAACCGACAATATTGGGTTAAAATACTTATTTGATAAAAAAGCATTGAATGCTCGTCAATCCAGATGGCTTGCATTCATGAGTGAGCATGGTTTTGAAATTAGACACATAAAGGGGAAGGAAAATATAGCATCACATTTACTAATCCGACAACAACATGACATGCATTCTGTACTAATGAGTGATTATGAACCTGAATTTAAAACCTTGTTGAGAAAAGGATCAAATAGTGATGAGAAATATAGAAACTCGATGGAAAAATGTAATAATGGAAATGTTGGAACTAAGGAAATCATGTATCAGATTGATACATAAGTATTTCTACATTTCAAAATCCAAATTTATGTACCCAATTAAGATATTATAAAACATATCATCTTCATAGAATTACACGATAACCTATATGCAAGACATCATCGATATCAAAAGTTATAACATCCTTAAAAAAATATTTTTACTAGCCACATATGAAGAAAGAAGCTGTTGAATATGTGGCTAGATGTTTTACTTGTCAACTGGTTTGTAATGTCCCCAAAATTTTGAAAAAAAAAGTATTAGGCTAGTCATTTACTACTTGAACTGGAGATTATCTTAACCTATGCGGAATGTGTTGTACTTTGTTTCATTGCACTGTATTTTCATAATATGTTCTTACTTCCTTCTAGATGCTTTCCCCAATGTGGTTATTAATGTAATGCTACATTGTTGTTATGTTTCTTAATGTTTAAGTTTGATGGTTAAGTATTTACATGTATGTATGTACGGTCAATTGCTTAGTCATTGCTTATAATGTTTGATTACTATTTTTGTGAATAATACTGACTTAACTTGTATTGTCAATAGGTGGAGTGGTGGGACTTGTATCCTTTGTAGAAACACCTAGAAAGGTAATTAGTTTTACATGTCGCTATAGGGCTTACTTAGTTCTTTATTGAGATAATTCATTTCTTTTTTGGTTTGGTGCAGGTGCACTTGGTGATGAATAGACTTACAGCCCTCACTCACTATAAATGGAAACAAAATACATACTTCCTTTGTTCAACTGTCTCACAGTTTGGATGATGAATAGACTTACAGCCCTCACTTAGTGATTATTATTATAGTTTTTGGCATTGCTGTTTACGCAACGCTGGGTGTTATTATGCCTATGTTTGTACTGGTTACCATTATTGCTTAGAGTCTTATGACCTTGATTTAATTATACCTGCACTTTAACATTTACCAGGTATAATTGGCATGGTATAAGGATTAACATATTATATATTATCCATATGTTTATTATGGTCCTTGTCTATAATGTTTAAAGGCATAATGTAATCCATTCATGGCATATTACATATGACATGAATTATGACTTATCCTATGCCTATGTTACCAATGTTGGGGTTTATGATTTGCATGGTGGTCAATGGTTGCAATGTGATTTGGTGTGGCATAAACTATAGACTCAGGGTTTTGATTTCACGTAATGGAGGCCACGATGGCAAATTTAATGCACCTTGGGAAATTTGGGTCTCAAGCCCTAAGCTTGGACTAGCCATTAGAGGAAATTTGGGGTCTAAAATGGGCCTTATAAGAAAATGTGCCAAAATAAGTTTTTGTGAGTTGGAATTCAAGAACCAATAGAATTTCAATAAAATAAGTCAACCATAATGGTTGAATTAGCATATTTGTCATTAAAAAAAACTACTTTGTTTGTTCGTNATATTATTTTATTATTTTAACCATTATTTTATTATTTTAACTATTATTTTATTATTTTCCTTAGGAGGCCCATTTTAGACCCCAAAATTCCTCTAATGGTGAAGGTATGGGTCATTTGGGTTTTTGTTGTGCAAGCTCTGCTAGGCTCTCTAGTCTACACCATGGCATAAATTTTGGAGCTTGATTTTTCTTGGAATAGTATGTCTTTGGATCTAGTTTTACAATGCTTGTTTAGTTGTTTCAGTGTTGGATTTTGGCATACTTCTCATCTGCATTCTGGTTTGTTGTAGGTCATAGGGTTCTTATGGCATGGGGCATGGGTCTCGAGGGTGGCCATCGCATTACCCTTTATTGTCAGTCCCTGCTATTAGCAAATTGAAACTTGTTCCTTCTTGTGTGTGGGTGTTGTGAAAGAGCTTGAACCTCATCGTTGGATAAATCCTTGGCTTGGGTTTTAATGGTTGGGACTAGAAAAAATGGATTGTCTATAATTTCTTATAAAGCATCCAGAGATGCGTTTATCCTTTGGTATTTTTAGTTGGGTTGGTGCCTTCGAGCCGAGACTGTTTGTATTTCAATTTTGTAAATGAATACTCTATCGATATCGTTGGCCATGGAGAATAATACAGACTATGTGTTTTTTGTAAATTAATGGGTATGGTAAATGGTGACAATGCCATTGCTACAATGGTGCAATTGCTTGGAATTACGACTGTGCATTTTCGTATATATTTTGTATTGGTTAAATGGTAATTCATTCATTATTGTGAATGCATCATGTTCATGATTCTTTATCTTGGCACTAGTTTGACTTTGTGTAAACTTGTATTTCTAGTTTTAGTTCTTAATGTGGATATATTAGCAGCGTTACTTGGCTTTTATAGCCATTCCATTGATCTTGATTTTGATTTTGGTATTTGATTTTGATTTATAACATGGACTATGTAAAATGTTTATGAGTTATTACAGCATTAAATGTTGCTAACGAATCCTACTTAGCCATGTTTTTAAATGTATGTTGGAATAACTTGTTTGGGCGTTGATGCCCACAGGATTCAATCATGTGACCTCCTTTCATTTATATGATATATTTAATGATTTATGTGATTTTATTTTTGGTTGACTTATTATGCGGAAATCTCTCTTATGACAACGATTTGGATAATTGTACTTTATATTTATGTTTATGAAATGTTTCATATTTAGAATAAGGTTGATTCTTGGTGAGGTTGGTAGCAATATTAACATGGTTCTGTTTTAAATATATTAAGCATACAGACCATTGGAGGTCTCAATGGTTTTATCTTGGAATTCGTAGCTTCTTATTTTGGTTATGGTTCTGTTTATAATAAACAATGGAATGGTTTGTTTTTAGGTTTTGTTTTATAATATTCTAATTTAATGTGTTAGTCATTTATATTTATGTTCTAATGTTCATTTTAGAGATTATATTAATACTATAGGTACTAGTTTGTTTATTTATATTAAATATAGGCCTACTTGCAATATGAAATCTCCTAGTAGAATTTATATATATATATATGCTCTGCTTTGAGTAGTTCTAGGTCTTGGAAAGTAAATTAAAGATAGGAAATAAATTGTAGACCTGAACTTTGAAATAAAACCTAAACCACTAAATTATAAATAGGAAATGAATTACATAAATAAACTAGAAAACAAAATCCTTAAATACATGAATTCGAAATGAATTTCAAAAATGAACTAGACAATGAAACTTTTACCTTAATAGCGAGGAAAAGAATTGCAAAAAAAGATAACCTAGTTTATAGTAGAGAGTTACTATATGATTATTCAGAATTCAATCTACTCCAGAATAGTAAGACTAGTACAACATGAAATGGAAAAATCAAGAACCTCATACCTACAAGATGAACTTTATTTCAATGGCTAAAAAAACCCGCACACTCAAATACCTAGTATTAACAAATTCACAGACAGATCTGACCTCTCTATAAATAACTGAATCATTTGGGAACTACCACGTTCCACCCAACCTTGACTTGGAACCGTTACTAGCTTAAATACGGATCCCCCCAAGATGGTTCCAACATGCAAGTAGCTTAGGGATCCTAAGGTAAGGCTTCCCTAACTGGGATCTTAGGTTCTGAATCAATTCTCCTTTTTCCTCTTAGGAAAAATGTTCTCTAAGAACTCTCTTGAGAATAATTAGGCAAAATATGGAATCACCAAAAAGATGGAAGATCCCCAAGCCTCTCTTTGGCTTGGGTTCTAATATGAAGACTTTTAATTCAAAGGGACAATTAAGTCAAGAATCATTTGATTTCTTGATTTAATCCTTTTATTTAATTTAGGCACTTTTAATATTTTTAACTTAGGAACTTTTAAATAGTTCCTATTTGGAATCTTGTAGGTATTTTAATATTTAATTATCTTTTACTAATAATAATAATAGATAGAGACTTTCCTTATTTCTTATAGTTATTAATATTATTACTATGCTTACTCTTTATACATATCATGTATAAAATATACAATTATATATATATATATATATCTTTAGGTATCATATCACATGATCCCTAAACTTAGGACACCTTCTTTATTAAGATATTCAAGTAGGGGATAGGTCTACTAGGCTAGGAAACTCTAAACATCCTTGCATGTTGGATTCCCTCGTATAACATGGTAGTTCTCCAGTACTTGGTGAGATACAGAAATTCAAAAGTTCATTTAATCACTTATAAATAAGTCCGATGAGATCAAGGTTTTATTCAAGTCATTTTCACGTGACATATTAATTCTTTTCGGTAACTCGTAGCACTTATCCAGATCCCATACTCAAATCTAAAAATAATGAGCTACAAACTTCATGCAATTTCAAAGCTCCTCACTCAACACTAATGCTAGGATGTATTTATAGGATAGACCTAGGGATAAAATAACCAAGGATCCAATGTTCCAGAGCTTAAGCTCAACATCAAATTGGAAGGCTCCAAGGCTTATGAACAACACTTTCAATTTATCTTTCCATGTGATCTAGAGCTTCATGCTCAACACAAATGTCTCAAAACTCATCTACTCGAGAGCTTCTCGCCCAATACAAATATAAATACTCATGTGCTCCAAATCTTCTCGATCAACACAAAACATCAATTACCCATGTGCTCCAGAGCTCCTCACTCAACAGAAAACATCTCGTTAATCATGTGCTTTAGGGACCATGCCCAACACATGAATATATATATATATATATATATAACATATGCAATTGAATTACACCCAATATATCAAACAAATCATCATGTGCATATGCAATGGGGTATTTGACCCTGTATATCAAAATAAAACATGAAAGTAACATCATAATCAATGGGGCTTATGCCGATAAGTGTTAGGTCAAAATTCGGGATATTGCAAGGTTAATCTATTCATCAACATCGAGTTGATTTATTGCAGCCTATACCCATTCCTGAATGGAAATGGGAAACTTTAACTATGTATTTTATTATGGGGTTACCGAGAATAAAGAATCATAATTACTCCATTATGGTTGTAGTATATAAATTAAGTAAACAAAACATTTTATAACTGTAAAATCAACTTATAAAGATGTAAATATTTCTAATATATTTATGAAAGAGATTTTTAGACTACATGGGATTTCAAAAATAGTTATCACGAATCGTGATGCTAAATATACCTCAAGATTATGGACGTCATTATTTAAGGGTATGGATACAAAGTTGAATTTCAGTATATCCTATCATCCACAAACAGATGGAAAAACTGAGCAAGTGAATCAGGTCTTGGAGGACATGTTAAGAATGTATGTGATGAATCAACCAAGTAAATCGGAGGATTATAGTCATTTGGTGGATTTTGCATATAACAATAATTATAAAGCATCCCTCAAAATGAGTCATTTTGAGGTATTATATAGTAGGAGATGTAAAGTACCTTTGAGTTGGGAAATATGGAGGATAGGATGGGTTTAGGGCCAGACATGTTAGCAAAAATGGAGGAAATGGTAGGATAGATGAAACAAAATTTAAAATTAGCACGGGATAGAAAAAAAATTTATGCAGACAAGAAGATAACAACAAAAGAGTACGAAGTAGGAGAGCATGTGTTCCTAAGGGTTAAACCAAATAAAAGTAGGCTAAGAATAGGGCTTTATGCAAAATTTGCACCCAGATATGTGGGACCTTTTGAAATTTTGACTAGAATAGGGCTTTAGCTTATCAATTGGCCTTACCTCCTTATATAAGAATTCATGATGTTTTCCATATTTCTTTATTAAAAAATATGTGGTTGATAAGTCTCATATTATTAACTAGAATAATGTACAGGTGGAACTAGAGCATGAATTTCACATGGAATCAATATGAATTCTTAATAAGAGAGAAATTCAGCATCGAAAGAAGACTATTGTGCAATTTAAAGTACAATGGAAAAATTATACAACATAGTAAACTACTTGGGAAAGAATGAGATTAGGAGACAATTTTCCTGTTTTATTTCAAGACATTAGTAATATTGATTAAGAACCAATGAAAGTACAAATTTTTAGGAGGGGAGGATTGTAATACACCCTTGTTACATTTTTGTGTTTAAATAATTTTTATTTGATCTATGTGTGATGTGAAAAAATGAATTAACTTTTATATAAATATAATTCTGAAATTGAGATTTTAAACAGCTATACGATTAATTAACAGAAACTTGGGTTTAAAGTAGTTATCAAATCCTCAACATTCTTTACAAAAACAAGTGTCCAATAATAAGAAGAGTTAGTTATTTGCTATAAAAGTCATAGGAAAAGAAGGGATGGAATGAACAAAGAAAATAAAGAAAAATAAAAATATAGAAATGAGAGCTGCCAGAGATAACAAGGGTGAAGCCTCTATTTGATTTACCCATGAGATAACATGGAGCTTACAAAGAACATACATGATATGTTAGGAACTCAAATGTAATTGTCAACAACCATAAGAGAATGCTAGGTTCTGGAGAAAATAACTCTCTTAAATTACTGCTGGTAACTTGAAGATGCATGGAACAAGATTTAAACCTAAGAGTCTGGGCAAGCGGGTGGAACATTGCAAAATTAAACGCTTTAAATTTCCCGAGGCTTGGTGGAGTATAGTTGTTTATACCTCAATTTTCGGAATAAACAGATATGTTCCTTGAAAGAATAAACTCTTTATTATTTTAATTTCAATATGTAATATTTCTATGCTAGCATGTTATGCAGTTAAAATCTGTAGAAAGGATATGACGTTAAGTAGTTCATGCCACCATTATTGTGATTATTTTCCTCTTATGTATATGATTTTCTTAATGTTGCATAACAGAGCGTGAATACAAATTTTTCAGTGAACCAAATAGAAGAAATATAGACAAATCCCTTTTACCTTATTTACTATTCTTCTTTATGTCGTTTAAAATATCAATGATTAAAATGAGACTAGTTATTATAGATAAACCCTAATACGATCTATCAAACAAACTAAGTAAACTCTATAATGAACAAATATACCAGCCAAACTGAGTGATAAAAAAGAAACCTTAAAGAAGAATAAAGACATAATGTATACAATATAACAAGAGTAGGCACCATTTAAATGATTAAACCCTTAGGAAAGTATATATTATCAACATATATAACTTATAATAAAGCATATATAGTTCTATTACATAGTTCCATATCTGAAACCAAGAAGTACCACACTCTGAAAACCAAGATACATAATAGAGGGTGGTTTCCCCTTTTTATACACGCAAGAAAAACCTTCAATGAGATTTAATTACAAAAGCTCAACCGTATGGATTTTGAAACTTAAAACCCCAAGTACTAAATGTTTAAAGGTAACAACCTATTAGAGCCAACATCAACATCATAATATTTATGTTTCTTTTCAGTGAATTGGCTGCAACCAAACCATGAGTAAAATCACAAGACTAAAGATTTATGATAGAGTTGAAAGGTTAGTCAAGGACCTGCCAATTTTGAAAGGTTAGTCGAAGACAAAGATATTCCTACGCGTTTAACCTATAGGCAAGAAACAAAACAATGTATCATTAATTGGATGTGATAAAGTATAAAAATCACTTAAATAGCTCAATCCTTAGTATTATTAAACTGTTCTTACAACGTTGGTTGACCTTAATCCTTGGGAGTAGTTCTAGTTTTAAGTCGCATGAATAACATTTCAGCTCTCTCCCAATCTTTTGTGAAGAGTCACTTGGAATTGAAAACTTTGGAAAACGAGTAATTGGGATTTCACTTCATTAACCATAAGTTAGTTCACAATTAACCTAGTTATTGATCAACCTTTGTAACTTTTAATAATAATAAAAAAATGTGATATTTTATTTTGATCAATTAAGTGTTCTTACATTAAACTTATTATTTTTTGTAAAATTTAATAGATAAATAATATTAACTTATAATAATGAGCTTTTAACATATAGTAACTCAACACAATAATATATAATAGCAATAATAAAAAATTTAATAAGTATATTAGTAGTAATACAACTCATTTCATTTTTCATTTATATTAAAAATTAATCTTAATGTTAGAAAATAATATAATAATAACTAACCATTATAAGAAGTAATAACATATAACATCATTGAATTTTCTTTTAAAATAGTTTTTTTAAATGAGAATTATCTTCTATTTATTTATTTTTTATTTTATTTTAATTAAAAAACAAAGAAATGGTGAGATTCCACTAATTCTTTTAGTGAAAGTTATTTTTTATAATGAAATATAGATTTAAAATCAATTTTTTAAAGTTTTTTTAATTTTTTTTCTTTTGTTTTTAACAAAACTTTTTTATTTTTTTTTGAAATTATTGATATTTTTTTTTTTTTTTTGGTGTGGAAATAAAGCCCAGTGATAGATTAATTTTACTCACAGCAATTATCAATTGATCATGCAAAATCACTCACAAAAGAGACTGAAAATAGAGTTGAACACTAAACTGTATTAACTCAGTGTACAAATAGCCAACCCTGTAACATAATATGTTGCTGCATTAAATAATTACAGAAGGGATTCTAATGCATGAGGAGGAAATTCGAATCTAGCATAAAGCAGGGTTACTAAAATTAAGCAAATCCCCCATAGGTGCAAAAAACTGTTTCCAAATCAGTCATGGAGCTCACGAATTGGCAAAAGCTTTTAGGCAAGCTAAAGAGTGATGGAATGAAAACTCATACATTCTTTTCCAAGGAGAAAAGAGTGGAGGATGTAGAGGACAAAAAACTAGTTCACCTCACCTATTCAAACTTTCCCAATTGCCTTAAAGCACTGAAAAAGCAGGCAATAAAGCAGAAAAAGCAGAAGGGCGACTAGGAGACCAAGAATAAAGCAGAATTGATTCCTTGAGGTTTCCCAAGTGCTACATGAGTCAAAAAAGGCAAGTTTTACCACTATGGATAGGTAAATGACAACTTGCATAAGGTGGAATCATGAGACTGAGAAAATAAGACAAAAATAATTAAATTAATGTCTAAGGTAGCTAACTATGGGTTGATTATTCTAACACCCCCCCTTAATCCTGACTTATGAGTAATATATCAGAAAATTATAGGGCCTAGCAACAAGGCTTAGTTACCCTTTACATACTGCATGTCTATACAACTAAGGAAAGAGGCAAAAACCACATGGGAAAATCCTCCCTTAAACATGGACTGTAAAACAAAATTTGGAAATCTTGTCTTCACTCATGCTTCACAGCATGATCAACAATCCCCAGTAGTGATTTGAGATTGCTGAAGGTCTTCTCACAAAATGCTTTGGTGAAGATATCAGCTACTTTTTCTGAAGATGAATAGAAGAGTAGGTGAATGGTGCCATCATGCACAAGCTTTCTGATGTAGTGCATATGGATCTCAATGTGTTTGGTTCTCCGCTTCTGAACTGGATCATTGCAGATTCGAATGGTACTTTGGTTATCATAGTAGATGGTAGTTGAGTACTCTGATTCGAAGCCACACTCTCCAAGTAATCCCTGCAACCATAAACATTGAGTTGCTACATTAACAAGTCCTCTGTACTCTACTTCTATAGATGAGAGTGCAATGGCACTCTGTTTCTTGCTTGACCAGCTGATTGGCCCTTTTGCAAGCAAGAACACAAATCCTAATATGAACTTTCTATTTGTGATATCACCTACCCAATCACTATCAGTAAACCCAATCAAATCAATATTAGATTTTGCTTTGTAGAAGATCCCTTGTGTCCTTGTTCCCTGAAGAAAGTTAAGGATCCTTTTGGCTACTTTCCAATGGATCTCATGAGGCTGATCCATGTATCTAGAATCCACACTTACTGCATAATAAAGATCAGGTATAGTATGCATAAGATACAACAAACATCCAATCAATTTCCTATACAGTGTATTGTTTACTATAGGTGAAGAATCAACTTCTTCCAGCATCACTCCTGAAAGGAAAGGAGTCTTGCTTGGTTTGTAGTCCTTCATTCTGAATTTGTTCAGCAAATCCAAGGCATACTTGGACTGGTGCACCTTCATTCCAGCTTTGGTTTGACCAATCTCAAGCCCCAAGAATTGGCTTAAGAGCCCCAAGTATTTCATGGAGAAGGCTTGGTTCATTGCACCCTTCAAGGAAGCAATCTCATCCTTTGAGCTTCCTGTAATGAGAAGGTAATCAACATATAACACAATGATCATTAATTAACCATTAATTAACTTCAAATTATACATTTGGATCTGATTTGCACCGAACAAAATTCAGTGATAGCAAGAAGCTATCAATCTTGGCATACCAAGCCCTAGGGGCTTGCTTTAGCCCATACAATGACTTTCTCAACCTGCACACAAGAGAAGGGTTAGTAGCAAATCCTTGAGGCTGCTGCATATATATCTCTTCAGTGAGATCTCCGTTTAGGAAGGCACACTTTACATCCATGTGATGTACCTCCCATTTCTTTGAAGCTGCAATGGCTAAGGCTAGCCTGATGGAGTCCATCTTTGCCACTGGTGCAAAGGTCTCATTGTAATCTATGCCATGAACCTGTGAGTAGCCCTTGGCTACCAATCTGGCCTTGTACTTTAGAGGTGAACCATCAGCATCAAATTTGGTCTTGTAGACCCACTTACACTGAACTAACTTCCTCCCTTGGGGAAGATCCACTAGCTCCCATGTGTTGCTCTTCTGGAGTGAGATGAACTCTTCCTTCATGGATGCTTGCCATCTTGGATTTCTTGCTAATTCTTCATATGTTTGAGGATTTTGTTCCACCATCAAATATCTTTTCTCATCAAACATAGGATCCTTCATGCACATAGCACTCTCAAATTGAGATCTAGTCCTCCTTGGGTCATTGGGATCCCCAGCTAGCTCTCCTGCTGCATGTAGTGTCTTGGCTGCCCATTTTGGTCTTGTAGGGCTGTTAGGGTCTGCAATAAAATAATCACTATCATACATATTAGAATCATCATGTTCAACAAACTCTTCACTTACTTTCAAAGGTTCAGGTGGTGAAGAGGCTTCTCCAACTTCCGCTGCTGCAAGGGGTTCTTCTTGAAACTGAACACACCTTTCAATAAAGGGTTTGTTTGTGCTCAAATTTATCAGCTTTTACCCTTTTGAATCTTTAGAGTACCCAACAAATATACACTCTTGGATTTGGGGCTGCAAAGCCTTTCTCTTTTATGTTGGAATTCTAGCCCAAGCCCTTGAGCCAAAAATCCTGAAATGGGTCACATCTAGCTTGTGCCCACTCCATGCTTCGAAAGGAGTCATACCTTCAAGTTGTTTATGAGGAACCCTATTCTAGATATAGGGTGCATAGTTTATAGCTTCGACCCAGTACTTTGGTGGCAAAGTTTTGGCCTCCATCATGCATGTTTCCATCTCCTTCAGTGATCTGTTCTTCCTCTCAGCAACACCATTCTGTTGTGGTGTGTAAGGGATAGAATGCTGCATCTGAATACCTGCATCTACACAATAATTAATAAACTTATACTTGACATACTCACCACCATTGTCATATCTAAGGACCTTGAGTTTCCTCCCAGACTAGTTTTCAACCAAAGCCTTAAAGACTTTGAAGAGGCCAAAAACTTCAGACTTGTGTTTCAGGAAGTAAACCCAGCAATACTTGGAAAAGTCATCTATGAAAGTCAATGCATATTTGGCCTGACTTATGGACATATGAGGGAATGGGATAGCAACATCACTGTGGATCATCTCGAGGGGTGAAGAGGTTCTCTCATGACTAGCTCTCTCAAATTTATGCTCTAGGTGTTTTCCTAGGATACAACCTTGGTAGACTCCTTTGGAAAATTTTATCTTGGGAAACCCTATGACCATCTATTTTTCACTAAGATCAGAAAGATACTTGTAATTTAGGGGGCCAAATATTTCATTCCAAATCTTGCTTACCTCATTAGCATGAATAAGAAGAGCAGAGGGGTTTGAGTAGGGTAGGAAGTGTGAGAACATGTATACCTTTTGAGCATGATTTGCAACTCCTTTTGAAATGACTTTACCACTTGATATCTCTGTGATCTCAATTTCATTAGGGGAGAATATGCATTTCTTTGGAGACCTAGTGTGAGTCATCTGGTACACTGAAAAGAGGTTGGAGGCAAGCCCAGGCACATACAACACATTGTTGAACTGACCATGATCAAGATCAATCCTCCCTTTGCCCAAACTTTCAGTGAGAGAGTCATCTCCCAGTACTATAGGTGGTCCTTTTGACATGTCAAGTGAGGAGAATGCCTCCTTGGGCGAAACCATGTGTCTAGAAGCTCCAGAATCAATGATGAAGCTAGGTGAGCTTGATGTGCCAGCAACCAATGCATAAACTCTCTCTCTGTCTTCTGAACTTGATCCCCCTTCTCTCTTCTTTGAGCTGTCTGGAAGGGAGATGCCATTCTTCTCCAGGAGTTGGGTCAACATGTCTATTTTCTTCTTCATACAAGAGCTTTCAGTATGATTTCCCTTATTGCAGTATGTGCACTTGCTCATTTCTCCTTTATTCTTCTTCTTTTGGTAGTTCTTCTTGGAACCTTGTGGCTCCTCCGGAGACTTGTTCTTGTCTCTCTTTTGCTCATGTGGATTTTTAGCTTTCTTTTTTCTTTTTGAATCCACCTTCGAATCTCCAGCAACCATAGCTTGGTCTTTGGATGGTTTGATGGTGTCCATCATCACCAGCTTGTCTTGTTCTTGTGTGAGAGATTCCATGAAATATGCAAGGCTAGGCATCTTCCAGGTTCAAGCTGTCAACTTTGTGGCATAGAAGGTCGAAACAAACACTGAATAGTTAGGGCCAAGCTTTGAGAGTATTGCCAAGACTAGTTGTTCATCCTTCTTTTCGATCCCACATTGTTTTAGTTGCAAAACAAGTGCTTTGAACTTGGAGAAATAGAGTTGCAAAGATTCAAAGCTACTGGGACTCAGGGAAATCAGCTCATTTTCGATTTGATGTCCCATCATCTCATCCGTCTTTCCAAAAATATCAATAAGCTTCTCCCATACTTCATTTGGTGATGTCATTCCATCAAGATGGAAAATGAGGTCTCTGGAAATACTCAGACATAAGAGACCATAGGCCTCATCCCTCCTGTTGTGCCATTTTATCTTCTCTGCAACTGCATTGGGCTCTGCTTCTGTTGCCATAGTCACCCTGTAGAGGCCTTTCGCTCACAACAGTATCTCCATCTCTGCTTTCCATTCAAAGAAATTGAATGGAGTCAAGATGATCTTCTGAGATTGATCCATAGCTCAAAAATTATCCCAGCTGTCAGTAGAAGGCTCCTAGTCACTGATGTTGAACCTGCAAAACAATTTTGAAGGAGAGAAATCGATCTACAATGACTCTTATACCATGTGGAAATTAATCCCAGTGATAGATTAATTTTACTCACAGCAATTATCAATTGATCATGCAAAATCACTCACAAAAGAGACTGAAAATGGAGCTGAACACTAAACTGTATTAACTTAGTGTACAAATAGCCAACCCTGTAACATAATAGGTTTCTGCATTAAATAATTACATAAGGGATTCGAATGCATGAGGAGGCAATTCGAATCTAGCATAAAGTAGGCTTACTAAAATTAAGCAAATCCCCCATAGGTGCAAAAAACTATTTCCAAATCAGTCATGGAGCTCACAAATTGGAAAAATAACTTAGGCAAGCTAAAGAGTGATGGAATGACAACTCAAACATGCATATCCAAGGAGAAAAGAGTGGAGGATGTAGAGGACAAAAAACTAGTTCACCTCACCTAGTCAAACTTTCCCAATTGCCTTAAAGCACTGAAAAAGCAGAAAAAGCAGAAGGGCACCTAGGAGACCAGGAATAAAGTAAAATTGATTCCTTGAGGTTTCCCAAGTGCTACATGAGTCAAAATAGGCAAGTTTGACCACTATGGATAGGTAAATGACAACTTGCATAAGGTGGAATCATGAGACTAGGCAAATAAGACAAAAATAATTAAATTAATGTCTAAGGTAGCTAACTATGGGTTGATTATTCTAACATTTTTACAATTATATTTGTGTGTATATTTTTGGGATGTTTACTCAAAATTATGGATGACATCTCAAATAAAAATTTTAGAATAACCAAGTTTAGATAAATACTCAACAACAATAATGATTATGTAACAAAAATTACAAATTCACAATTATGATCAAATATCATTGTATTCATGTTTCATCCAATTAATATTCAACTATGTCTTGAAATATAAAAGTATTGACTTATTATGACTCTTCCATCATTGGATGGACTCATTATCAAATATCATTGTATTCATCTTTCATCCTATTAATATTCAATTATGCCTTAAAATCTAAAATAGTCACTTATTATGACTCTTCCATCATTAGATGGACTTGTAGCAGATAACCTTCATAGCCAAAGCATTGTACTAAATAATACAATATTTATAAAAGACCCCAATCGTCTATCCATCAAAATATTTGTCCTACAGATAATTATCATAACTTATAGTAGAATATGAATATTCATTTCATACATTATTACTATAATAAGGAGATGTGATATAGTAGTTGATTACATTACATTGATTCTTAATTGCAACTTCAAACATCCCAGATAACAAAAGGTTTCAACTTACTTTCTGTCAAGGATAAGTTGAAAAGAGGAACAATATAGAAGAACCAGATATTACAACAAATTGTATGCTTAAGAAAGGAAGGAATAGTATAACCACAATGGCTCATGACTCTTCATATATACCACAATGGAGAAAGTGAAGTAAACATAGAGCTAATCTACAAAAAAGAACTTCCAAGAGTAAAAAATATCTAACTTGTAGAAAAAATCCATATTTAAAGGAAAACCATGAGGTTTTGGTAGATCAGACAACAAATATACAAAATATGGAGCATCGAACAAAAATATTTGAAGATTTTGTTTCATGTAAAAAAAATACCGAAGAAGGTAGAGCATAGCGTAATGTACCAACAATCCTCAATAAACTATTTGAAAAATTGGGTATAAAAAATTTCCTTTAATTTCTAACTAACATAATTAAAATGATTGTTATACTTATTAATAAAGAAAATAATTTCTTACTTTACATAAATTCCCAATAATAAATTTATTCGTATCTTTAGCTAACTGTAAATGTGAACTACACCTTATACATACGGTAACCAATGGCTAAATAGTATGCTTAGCATACTGTAACCAACATCTGAACACGAGCATATTGAAAATTTGGATGTAATGCTCAATTAGCCATGGTTTATCATAGTCAAGGGCATAGGCATGATGAATCCAAAGCAAAGTCTGAAGAAAACACATAGGCATAAGAATTTCTCTCCATCACGAGTGGAGGCTCGACCATAGTGGCATGAAATGTGCATGCTTTTTGTTTACATTCAAAATTTTATCCCCAACAAACAAAAATGCATGCACATTGTAGTTATACAAAACACACACGCATTTTGTAAGAGTATAACACATGCGTGATTTTTAACTTTACAGTTTATTAGTTTTTCAATTATAACAATATTTTTATTATTTTATGTCCCCACCCTCTTCCCCCTAACTCTTAGTAACCCATCCCTCCCCCTCTCTATACCTATAATACCC
>LPNX010496525.1:41659-96850 GCA_001517045.1 Pseudotsuga menziesii | reverse complement strand
CTTCCTGGATTGGAACTAGGTGCAGCAAAACAAATACAGTCTTTCAACTCTGTATTAACTCAGAATTTGAGACAGTTCCCACAGCTCAACTAGCTGTAATCAGTATCAAGTTCCTGCAAACATTCACTCAAAATCACTTCCTTCTATCTTCCCTTTTCCTCAAATGAAACTCCTGAATCACATTCAGCTGAATGAATTCTTCCTGGAGTAAAAACTGAGCAGCCTCAGCTCTCTTCATTGAGTACTTTTAAAGATTGCCTAGGTCTTGATTGGGATAACTGTCATTTAATGAGCCACCTGCCCACATTCCACTTTCTTGTTGAATCATGACCCCAAATATAGGGAAGTTGCCACCTGCAACTTAGGAAGTGCTTGAGGATGTTGCCACTTGTCCTTTGCCTCTCCACCTAGTTCCAACACCCAGTTTGACCAGTAACCTCTTTTAACAACTCTCCCATGCTGTTGTCTCCATAATTTATTTATTATTAATACAATATTCTCAATTACATTCCATAACTATTGACTCTGCTGAGTCATCAATCCCTACTTAGGATTAAGTTTAACATAATGTTTCAGAAAATAATAAAACAAATTACATAATTTTACAAAATTGGGGTATGTGACAGAGGATCCTCGCAACACCAACATTCCTGAGTCAGAAGGGACTCGCGACGTTGGGGGACCACAGTTAGAGATTCCAGCAATCACCGAACCTATCAAGATTAAAAAGATCAATATTGGCACAGATGCAGAACCTAAGTTTGCCTCTATTAGAGACTATTGGAACGACGAAATAGTCGGAAAGATTGTAGATTTGTTACATGACTATCAGGACCTATTTCCCACCAAGTTCACAGAGATGAAGGAAATAGTTGGAGACCTTGGAGTTATGAGGATACCACTAAAGGAGGATGCTAGAACAATCAAGCAGGGCCCATATAGATTGAATCCGCGCTACAAATAAAAAGTAAATGATGAAATTGATAAGATGCTAGCAGCAGGCATCATTGAGCTGGTAGAAGAAAGCGAATGGGTTAGCCCCATGGTCGTGCAAGAGAAGAAAAAAAAAGGGGACATCAGGATCTGTTTCGATCTGCGCAAGCTCAACGATGCATCGCTTCACGATCCATTTCTGACACTGTTCACTAATGAGGTATTAGACAACGTGGGAGAACAGGAGGTCTACTCCTTCACTGATGGCTTTTCAGGCTACCATCAGATTAGAATACATCGAGAAGATCGATCCAATACCACCTTTGCAACAGAATGGGGCTCGTTCCAGTATACGGTAATGCCCTTTGGTCTTAAGAATGCACCAGCTATATTTTCTAGAGTAGTAGTTGCTGTATTTAAAGAATACATTCATAAATTCTTAGAAGTATATTTTGATGATTGGACTGTATTTGGACTAATCGACAAGTACATAGGAGCCTTAAGACTGATGTTAGAGAAATGTGGGCAGTACTAGATTTCTCTAAACTTGAAGAAATGTATATTTTGTGTGCCATTTGGTATTTTGTTGGGTCACATTGTTTGCAGATAAGGCTTGATGGTAGATCCCGCAAAGATCGCCATCATTGTAAATCTTCGAGCACCCAACTCAGTCAAGCAACTAAGGACAGTACTTGGTCATACTGGGTACTACAGAAAGTTCATCAATGGATATGCAAAGATTACAGCACCAATGGAGAAATTGCTAAAGAAAGATGTAAAATTCCTATGGAATGAGGAATGTCAGCAGAGTCTAGACACACTTAAAGAAAATATGGTTACAGCACCCATCTTAGTATTTCCATACTGGACTAAGCCATTTCATGTACATGTGGATGCATCTGGCATCGCATTAGGGGTTGTTTTAACACAACCAGGAGAATGAGACATCGACCATCCTATTGCATACTGTAGTAGAAAGCTCTCGACAGTAGAAAAGAACTACACCAGAACAGAAAGAGAAAGACCTAGCTATGGTGTACGCGCTACAGAAGTTCAAGCACTACCTGTTGGGTGCCTCGTTTAAGATGTTCACTGACCATTCCGCGTTAAAATATTTGGTCAACAAGCCAGTGTTAGGGGGGAGAATCTGCAGATGGTTACTCCTCTTTCAGGAGTATGATTTTGAAATCATTATGAAACCAAGAAGACTGAATGCCAGACCTGATCATCTGTCGCGAATGGACTCAGGAGAAGATCCAAGTAACCTAGATGAAAATATGCCAGATGCGCCATTGTTTTCTATCTAGATCGCGGATGAGTACCATGCCGATATTATTCAATTTCTCACTACAGGAGTAGCACCTGATGAGCTTACTAAGCAGCAAAAGAAGCAGTTGGTTGTGAAAGCAGCAGACTTCACCCTTATTGCAGGACACCTATACAAGTTAGGTCCGGATGAAGTTTTGCGCAGATGTGTGATGCCGCATGAAAAATACGCTATTATCAGAGAGGCACATTCAGGAACCGCAGGAGGTCATTTTGTAGGAAAGCCGACTGCGCAGAAAATCCTAGAGGCAGGATTATGGTGGCCTACGTTGCATAAAGACACCAAGGACTTCTGCAGATGCTGGGATATCTACCAAAGGGTAGGAAAACCCTCGCGACGCGATGAAATGCTGCTACGACAGCAAGTCACGCTGCGCGCATTTGACAAATGGGCTATAGATTTTGTGGGTCCTATCAACCCACCAGGAAAGCGCACTGGTGCGAGATATATTATCATTGGAACATAGTACCTCACCAGATGGGCAGAGGCCAAAGTAGTAAGAAATTGCGATGCTGCTATAGCCGCATAGTTCCTTTTTGAAAACATCATCACTAGATTTGGGTGCCCAGTAATTTTGATGAGTGATCAAGGCACACACTTCTTGAACAGCACTATTGAGGCATTGACAGAAGAATTTCAGATTCAGCACCATAAGAGCACTCCCTACCACCCACAGGCTAATGGTACGGTGGAGGCCTTTAACAAGATTTTAGAAAATGCTCTTACCAAGATCTGCAACAACGAAAGGAACGATTGGTACCTTAGAGTTAACGTTGTATTATGGGCATACAGGACCACATGTAAGAAACTTACGGGACACGCACCTATCAGCTTGGTGTATGGACAGGAGGCTGTTATGCCTATGGAGTATATTCTTCCCAGTTTAAGAATTGCTCAGATTACAGGGATGACTGATACAGACACAGTGGAGGAAAGGCTAGCACAGCTGCTTGCCTTAGAAGAAGACAGATTCATCACCGGATTCCATTAGAAAGTGCAGAAGGCACGATAAAAAGCTTGGCATGACAGACACATTAAGAGCAAGACTTTTCAGATCAGAGACCTAGTGCTCCTCTATGATAGAAAATTCATTAAGTTTCCAGGGAAGTTCAAGACACATTGGCTGGGGCCATATCAAATACAGCAAGTCACAGAGGGAGGTGCCGTTCAGCTCAGCCAGCTGAATGGGGAGCTTCTTCCCACATGGATCAATGGCAGTAGGCTTAAGCTTTATAGTGATAGCCACCCCGCCTCTCAGCCCTAGCTTAGCTAGTTTATGGTGGTGCAGATGTCCAGTGTAGTTGAAATGAGGCATCGCACCAGGAATTAGTCTACACTGGAAGGTATTTTCTAAAGTAGGAAGAATCGCACAAGGCCGGTTCAAAATAAAAAATTAAAAAAAAAATTAAAAATTAAAAAAAAAATTAAAAAAAAAATTTAAATTTTGTTTTATGTAGGTGATGCGGAGTCGCATCGCGGCAGTGCGATGTTCGCCCATGCCACGTATTCAGTTTTGCAACTGACAGAGGGCTAGTCCAGTCAGCACCTGACAGGTAGTTAATGAGGAAATGATCGGTATATCTTACCGTAGATTTGGCAGCAGTATAATAAATTTTTCCAGATTTGGTAAATCTATGACGAGACCGGTGCCTGTACACACACGTTCCGAGGGAAATTCGATTGAATTTACGCATTTATGAAGGAACAGATGAAGGGTGTGGTCTTGTCCAGGCATTGATGACGACCGACGGGTTCAGTCTAGATGACCCTTGCGTTTGGGATTATCGTATTGAGCATAAAAGCAGAAAGTATCCAATTGGGATGGTTAAGTTTTGCAGAAAAACCGAGAGCTATAGAGTGCATTGTCAAGAGTTCTCTGTCCAGAGCTAAGTTGGTTACAGAGTGCTATGATTTTCAGAAGTTGCAACCATTGCACATCCGCCGTTTTACACTGAGTGGGTTCTGTCCGAGGACAAACCTCTAGAAAACATTTTGAGAAGATTTCAGCGTCATGGCCGTGCAGGTGTTATGACGATGCCATCCAAGGGTGCTCCTCCAAGTTCGTCATAGCCCAGACAGCAACCACAGACGAGGAGCCAATCTCAGGTCAGTGATGAATCTGGTTCAGAGCATGAGGAAGAAGTTCATAGCACAACAAACTACATGATGCCACGAGTTGAAGGCACACCAGAGCCAATAATTCCTAAGAATGCTAAGTATACTGTTCCCATACCACCCATTGATTCTTGAGTAAAGGAAAATGGAGATCTAGTAGGATATGCTGCTGTTGTTAAATTTGTAGATTATAACCTAAGAGATGCTAAGACATACCCTCAGTTCAAGCCGGAAAACTATCTAAAGATTGAGAAGAACCCAAGGACAGGGAGAGATGAATGTGTTCCCCTGCCGCATGTCCAGATTCTTGAGCGGTCAGGTCTGCTCAATTTGCTAAGATTACCTCATTTTGGACAAGGTGCAGAGGTTAATGCCATGGTGCACATTTTACTTTCTTGCGTACATGGAGGGTACCTCTGGTTAGGCAACAAGGTCGACCTGAATGTCGATTTGATACATCGTATCACCGGCCTGTCAAAGACAAGTAAACACCTTGATATACAGACAGCAGGAAAAACCAAGGACTCCAAGTTACCACAAGCCCTAGTAACTAAGTATCAGCTACAGAGAGGAGGATGAGTTTATGACATCTCAAGCATAGAAAATGAGACACTTAGATTCACCGCCAATCTGCTCATTGGCATACTGCTAACCAAGGTTCGACCAAAGGAAGTTACAGGATCCGTAATTCACCTTTCCATACAGGTCACAGAGGGGGAACAGTTCAATTGGTTTCTATTCTTATTAAATATGCTTCAAGCAGATTGCTTGGTAGCTCAGGATGAAGCAAACCACCCTTTCCATTTCTCCTCGTTGCTTATACTTTGCACATTTTTCGGGTGGAAGGAGCCGCCCCATACCCAGTTTCCGCAGATAGCAGGTGGCGCACCCAGAGGAGTACGCTATGACATCTTATGGGAGACCAATAGCCCCGCCAAGAAAATGGTTAATACGATGGTATTCCATGACTACTACAAGCTGTTGATGAAGGTCATTCAAGAGACACAACGGCTCAGCATGGAGACTATGGACATATGCGATAGCTGGCTTAATTTTATGGAAGACAACCATTTAATCTATCTGCGACCGAAAAGGACTAAGCGGGATGATTAGGCTCCTAGCTCATTTAGGATGACAGCACGGGACGTCGAAGGAGTCACAAGAGACTTCGATGACCAATGGAAGCAGGAATATGAAGATACCGCACCACTATCATCAGACACTGCACAGAAAGAACCCCAGGACAAGGACAAAGACAAATCAGACACCCAGACGCAATCTTCAACAGAAGCACCACTACCAAAGAAAAAGAGGAAAATTCCACAGCAAGTGCCAACAGAGGCACAGATGACAAACAGCAGAGAAGAAGGGCCACCAGAGGCACAGTAAAGGAAAAAACAGAAAACCTCAAAGCCAGTTCTGAAGACCGCATTGACAGATGATGACTATGAACTCATCGCAACAAGGACGTGTGACACATTGAAGGACTCCCTTGAGGCAATGAAGGAGTCGCAGGAAAAGAGGCAGAGCGTAGTAGAAAAGCAGCTTCTAGACTTAAAGTTAATTATTGAGAAGACTGCCAAGATGCACATTTCTCCAGTAAAGGTGATCGCCGGAGAAACTTCGAAATCGTCGATGTCCCGCGAGGAAATTTTAGCAAAAGATCGCCTCAATACTGCGTTAATTCCACCAGGGAGTATCCGATTCCGTGCAACAATGAAGGACTCACCAGCTTAGTTTAGACAACCCATCGAGGTTAACCTTCCAGAGTTTCATATTGACCAGCTGCAAATGATCCAGCAAGAGCTAAGCACCGAGCTCAGGAATAGAGAGCTCAAGACTTACAAGCAGAATATGCAGCTGAAGCAACAGAATGCAGCACTTGCTATCAGTGTTCAAAAAAAGACAGATGAAGTACGAACATATGAGGAAAGAGAGCAAGATCTTTCTCAAGTTTTGTAGAGCATTGCATTGGAACTGCCCCAATGTAACATTGAGTTCACCTTACCAGTTTCGCAGAAGCTAAAAAGAGTAGTAGACAGAGCAAAGGCTCTGGAAGAAACTATGGCTAGGATGGACGAAGAAGTGGAGAGTATGAAGGCAAACCACAAAGAGCAGATCGCCGAGCTTGAGGCTCGCATATGAGACACCTCCCAGGCAGACCAGAAAGAGCGAGTAGAAGCCCTTCGACTCACTACTGAGTAGATGCAATCCCGCATCAACGAAGCACGGTTAGTACTAACTGATGCGACGAACACATGGGCCGAGTTAGATGAGCCGCCGGAGAAAGTAGAAATCCAGCAAAGTATCAACAGGTAGAGAATACTACTGCGGCAATGAAAGAAGAAATTAAGGGCTTGGAAGCTCTTCAGAAGATGAGGAAGACGAAAGAGATGAATCGCTTGCAGCAGGAAGCGTAGAAATTAAGAACGAAGGAGATACACATTAATTACCTGCTCCAACCATATCAAGAGCAAATTGCAGAGATAGTTGATACGGTTGAGCAGAAAGTGAAGGAGTTCACTACCACCAGAGAGGAAACTGACGCCACAGAAGACGCCAGTATTAGTCAAGCCTTGCTTGACTCGGCATGAGAGCGTGTCGAAGTAATGCAGCAGGAAGTCGCAGGACTCCGAGACAGGTTGCAGAGGACTTCGCAAGAAGCCAAGGAAAAGCTACAGCAGGAGAAGCCCACTGGTGGTGGCTTGAGGATGAGCCACAAGTAAGTTTTAGGGGACTGTTGGAGCAGGGTCCCGCAGCTACAGAAGAAGCTGCTAGTTTAGCGGAAAGATAATTTTTGGTGGAAAGAAGATAAGACAGAGCTACGACGCCGTAGCATGTTTCCAGTTGCAGAGCAGAACCGGAAACCATGACTTTTAAGATAGAAAAGTCAAGAAAGGAAACGGTACCTGAGCGGCCGAGAAGAGAGAGCTCACCCACTGCATTGAAGGTAGCGGCGGAAGACAGGAAGGCTCAGCAACCCTCATAAAGGAGAAGGAGCAATGAGGCTGAAGCATTGAAGACGAAGGACAGAAAAGAGAAGCGGTACATAGTACCCATGATCAGTGCCGGGAAGCATGGAAGACTGCAGAGAGCTCTGGTGTGATGGAAAGCGGCTACCTCAAGTACAGATATGGCCGACTGTCACTAGTTAGGGTTTGGGTTACTGTTGGGACAGGCCCACAGTGTTGTAATGGCAAGACCTTTAGCCTACCTATAAAAGGATATATTTTGTATTGTAAAAGGGTTGGTTAGTTGGTTAGTTAGTTGAGTCATTCAGTCGTAGTAGTGTTTTGTAGACCATTACACTGTTGTAAAAGTCGAGCTCTAGTTCTGTTATTAGCGGTAGCAATCTTACTGTAACCAGTAGCTGGCTTATAGAGCATACATGTAACGATCCGCAGGGATCAACAGAGAGGGAAGAGTATATTGTAGGAGAGCAATTTAGAGAGAGAAGAGATCTAAGAGAGAAGATCTTGAGCTGCATATGCGGTGCAACAGAATTGTGTTTTACCTTCCCCTGAGCTATAAGAAAAACACAGTTCTGTGGACGTAACTTCCATCCTGGAGGTGAACCACGTTAAAATCATGTGTTATGTGATTGGATTATTTGCTATGTGTACTTATGCATTTCACAGTCATTTTATGGATTTTGGTTACAGTTTAATGAATGAATGTGTTAATCAGTTCACAGTAATATAGAAGGAAAAGTATAATCAGAGTCTTTGGCATGTTGTATGTGGTTCATTTATGCTATGCATAAAACAGTCACTGGTTGCAGTATTGAATAACCTTGTATGTTAAGTCTTGCACGTCGACATGAGAAAAGCTAAGGGCGCTAAACCGCGGAGGTAGGATATCACAGAGAGGTGATACCGCATCGGTAGAAGAGCTATGGTGCATGATACCGGAGGTTGAGGACTTAGTGTTGGGCAGAAGCCGCGTGTCGCACGGTGCACGGTGATGCGGTAAGGTTGGAGATATCGTGACTCACGGAAAGTGCGCGACATAGAGAAGGACCGCATGGTCGTATAAAGGTATACCTCGCGACTAAAAGAGCTTCGAGATGAGGAGATCTCGCAACGCGAGCAGAAGGTCGCGCGACACGCAGAGGAAGAGACCTCGCAACTAGAAGAGCTGCGGGCCGCAAGTAGGATTTCCACAGAACCTAGTCCAAGACACTTGAGTCCTTGGCCAACCCATTAGAATCACCTCGGGTGAGACTTCAGGCCGCTTTGCAGTCTGTCTCCGAAAGGGCCGGTGTGCTAGGGGTGTTGTTGGTTGATTATAGTAAACCCGGGTCTACCCACAATAACCAACAACCCAATCCATTTTTGTGAGACCCTCTAAGAATTGTGGATATAAATTGTTGTCAAAACCAAATGATGATTATAAATTGCATTGTTAAAGCCCCAATGTTGATTTATGAATATGAATTTCCTTGTTTAATCCAATTGCTGAGTGTAAACGTTGTATGTATCCAATGCAATTTAGATATGTGGTATCGTGTATATAAACTATTGTAAAAGCCAATGATGATCATAAATCACATTGTTAAACCCCAATAATGATTCGCGGATATGAATCACATTGTTTCACCCAATGTTGAGCTGTAAACTCGTTTAGATGTGAAAGTTGGTGGATATGAATCAATTTGCGACCAATACTAAGTGTAAATATGGTGTAGATCATTCGTAAGTTTAATTATATAAAAACGCATGATATAAATCGATTTGTTAATCATGTTGAGTTGTAAACTCATTTAGATATGGAATTCGGTGGATCAGAATCGATTTGCAAATCAATGCTAATTGTAAATGTGGTGTAGATCATTCATAGGTTTAATTTTGTAAAAATTCATGATATAAATTGATTGGTGAATCATGTTGAGTTGTAAAGTTGTTTAGATCTGAAATTTGGTGGATATGAATCAATTTGCAAACCAATGCTAAGTGTAAATATGGTGTATATCATTCACAGGTTTAATTTTTTTAAAACTCATGATATAAATCGATTGGTTAATCAAGTTGAGTTGTAAACTTGTTTAGATCTGAAATTCAGTGCATATGAATCGTTTTGCAACCAATACTAAGTGTAAATTTGGTGTAGACCATGCATAGGTATAATTCTTTAAAATCCCATGATATAAATGGATTGTTTAATCATGTTGAGTTGTAAATTCGGTGGATATGAATAAATTTGAAACCAATACTAAGTGTAAATTTGGTGTAGATTATTCGTAGGTTTAATTCTGTAAAAACTCATGATATAAATAAATTTTTTAATCATGCTGAGTTGTAAACTCGTTTAGATATGAAATTCGATGGATATGAATCGATTTTTAAACCAATTCTAAGTGTAAATATGATGTATATAATTCACAGGTTTAATTCACAGGTTTAGATATGAAATTCGATGGATATGAATCGATTTTTAAACCAATTCTAAGTGTAAATATGGTGTATATAATTCACAGGTTTAATTTTGTAAAAAACTTATGATATAAATCTATTTGTTAATCATGTTGAGTTGTAAACTCATTTAGATACAAAAGTCAGTGGATATTAATCGATTTGCAACCAATACCAACTATAAATATGGTGTGGATCATTCCTAGGTTTAATTCTGTAAAAAAACTCATGATATAAATCGATTTGTTAATAATGCTGAGTTGTAAACCATGTAGAGATCCATCACAGTTTATATCTGTAGATCGGGATATAAATCAATTTAGTTAATCATTGTTGAGTTGTAAACGATGTACATATCCATCATAGTTTAGATCTGTATAGTCATCGATATGAATCAAATTGTTAAACCAATGTTGAGTAGTAAAACTTTGTATATATCAATGGTATGTTTAGATATGTAAATTACCTTTAGAAAATAAGGTATCAGAAAACACTAATTACATTGCCGGATGATAAATTTTAAACTCTGTAGAGTTGCATATATATATTTATACCTGTAAAGGATTTGATTCGTTACATGTCAGGTCACTAGAGTTCAAACTCTGATAATAATTCTTCTTTGGATTGTGTTTGATATGGCTAATGAGATGTCAAAGGTCAAATCCGAGAGCTCCACGTCTTGTGTGATCCCCATATTAAGAAAAATTTCGAGCTTTAGATTTTGTATGAGCTATGAGAGATACAATCAAGGAAAGTTGGTGTCCTCAACCCTCGTATACACCATCTATTTGTGTAAATGCCATCTTTTTGGTGTGCCTGGTTAACTGCTAGTTACGATGGATGGTCTGAACTTTAGATCATTTTTAGGGATCTTTGTAAAGATGATAAGTTATATTCTTTACCTTAATGGATTCATCACCCAGATCGGGGGTGTCTCTAAGTAGAAGAACCCATGCCAAATAGAGCCAATGGTTGGGAGGAAATTCATAGTCATTCTTTCAGTTGTTTAAGCCTCGTGGATTAGAATTGGAACCTAGAATGCTTAACTCTTGATGATGGATAGTATTTGATCACATTTCAAAGATTATGTTGCATCTGATGAGTTTGAAGATAGTAGTTGTTTTATAGTACAAAACTGTAGATTAGAATTGGAATATGGAATGCTTAACTCTTGATGATGGATAATATTTTATCACATTCCCAAGCTTATGATGAATCTTATGATGTTGAAGATAGTAACTATTTTATAGTACATTGTTCATAAGGAAGTAACGATATTGACAAGGTTGTTCGCAAGGAGTCTACTCCAATGGTGGAAAATAATTAGACCCATTCTCAGAAGATAGTATAACGAAACCTTTATGATACCTGTATATGTTTTTATTTGTTAATTTTTTCTTTCATTATCACAAATATTATAGTTATATAGTCTTGTTTTTCTCTCAGGAGATGACTCCAGAGACCCATACTTCATCTCCCACAATCGTGCTAGGAGAGACCATTACATGTGATGTACCGTCTAGTGATCTTTGTATTTACATTATAATTACGATTATTATTACAGGGAATGGACTCTTATCTAGCTGAGAGGGAATTATCTTCCATAGATAAGACTCACTATGGATTTTCTACTTAGTAAGTTTTCTTATGTAAATTTGTCATTTATAATCTTAGGGTATATTAAAATTTAGACAGTGTTAAAGGAAATATATTATAATTTTGAAGTAAATGGTCTACATGGTGTTAAAGTATTTTATCATTATATTGTTACACAGTGGTAGTATCTAATTATGGGTTTCAATAACTAAGGTTTAAAACCAGTGAATACTCAAGAATCACTTAGAGGTTAAGTAATCAATGAGTTAAACTTAACTCTTATGCTTTTTATGATTCACTAAAATAACAATTTCTCTATTGTGCACCCCAAGGATCTGTTCATGTTGCTATGCGTTTGTTACATATGGTATTAGAGATGATGTTGTAGTACTCGGGACTTTTGGGCTCCAAGTTATAAACAGGATGAACAAAGAGGGCTGAAACCAATAATGCACATATGCGACGAAAAATAATCTAGTCACAATAACTGGTATGTTCCTCCTTAGCCTTGATTTTATAATGAAATGTATTTGATTCAATAAATTGTGCGAGTGATTCCAGGGAAATTCTAAAGTTTACATTGACAATGTGTTTCTAATGAGGAATGCTATGACAAGTGAACCTTTTAAGTTCTTTGAAATTTTGGTCGAATGAATGAAATTGCAATTCAGTTCACATCCACTAAATGTCCATATTCCTTTGCTTAACCTTTATTACTAACCAAGATAGATAATTGTTAGGTGATGTTCTATTTGAAAATGTAAGGAGTGCATTTTTAGAGTAAAAACCAAGGTATTACTCAATATGAGCATGTTACTTATTTGTTGGAACATTTTCACCTCTTATATTAATCCTTAGCAGGCTTTTATGAATATAATATTTAAGTGGATGTATTCTTAACTCGATTATGTATTTCCTAGGGAAACATCAATATGGATATATACGCTTACAAAAATTCTATGACTCATCTTCAATGAAGTCTTTAAATGGAAACATATATACCAATCAATTTATGGAAGGATTATTAGGATTATGTTAATATAGTAATATATTTGATATTAACATAAATTGAAGCATTGATTAGATAGGATCATGGTTGCAATGCAAGCATATTTAACAATTTAATGTGAAAGAAGTGTCTCCTTAAACTATCAATTCTAAGAAGGAAACACTACCCTTTTCTTTTCACATACGATGGTAGGTAAAAGTGTTCAATTGATAGGTACCATAGCTTTATGATCCGGTTATGTTATAAGTATGAAAGATAAAGGAATATGAATGATATGCATATGCAAAATAGATTGAAGGGATATTAGTTAATCATGAGATATGTAAGAAACATGATATAGAAAGGATTTGTATTAAGATCAAAATTTAAGTGATGATATGAGTAAATACCAAAGCGTGGTTATTCATATATAATCAATTTGAAGTTTATCAAAATTTGATTTAGTTATTAAGTGGACTTATCATTGATATGATAACCATATGATATTATGACTAAATATTTATGGAGAATTGTAGTTATCGAGACTTGGTAATGGAAATAATACAAAGAGGCATGATGGCAACCAAGGTCCAAAGACTGCATGCAATCAAATAATACGAGAGATATTTGGTATATATAAAGTTGGTTTCTATGAGAAACTAAAAATAAGAATGTATAGGAGGTACATGTTTTCCCCTCGACCAGCTAGGCACCAGTATGCATCCATGGAGATGCCGAGGTGTAAGCCGTCTTGTTAGACTTCTTCCCACACACATTCACACTGTAAGAGGATTGTCACGAGAGTAAGGGGCTCCGTGAAGAACCTCTAGGTATTATGGTGTTTGGGAAAGCAATCTCTTGAGTTTGGTGAAGCACCCTAAATAGCACAAGCAAGAGATACACCCAAAGAAAGGTATCATCCACTTGTTGGGTAGCTAGATTAGTACTCATAGTACTATTAGCACGTGGAGTGTTTGCTTAGATGGAGGACATCCAAGAGAAACCATAAAGGCAATCACAAAGAATAATACTTATAAAAGGTATATGCACCATAAGTAAATTCGTTCTTATGAGGTAATATGCTTACCTATCAGTTAATGGAATAAATAGGAGTAATGGAACCATTGTCAAGCATGAGAGTTAATAGTGTTGGATTTTTATTTATGCATATGATGTTGATGTCGACCTTAGTAGAAATTCAAATGTATGTTTTTATATTTCAGGTTTGCGACTTGATGAAATCCTATTACTCTAAAGGATTAAGTTATGAATGGAAAATCGAGCTAAGAGGATTGTTGCCTGAAGAATTTCAATAAAGAGTGACACTCCAAATGGTCAAGTAAAACTTTTTTTTTTACTTATGTATTCTTCTGTTGACATTAGAAGTATGTATGATTATGATGATATTCTAGGTATACCTTGTGATATCTTGCAAAGAACAGGTTAGAGGACAACAAAGTTGGAGGATATCACAAAGGATGCAAATGCAAGTAATGAGAACCTGAGGAGGGAATGAAGGAAAGGCTTTGATGAAAAAATAACACTGAGGATGGTGTTAATTTTAAGGAGGATAGGATGTAACATCCCCTTAATACCTGGACCTAAAAACACAAATTGTAAGTAAAAGGAACTATAAGTACTGTTTCTAACTTCATCAAATTGTGGATAATTTTGATAGGATTAGGAGACTAAAAGTTGGGCGTGACTAAAAGAAGATTGGGTACAAATACACTAGGGGGAAATAGTAAACGATGAGTAAAGTCTTGTGGATCTAGTAAAGTTTAACTGAGAGTCATCATGTTTTCGATGACGTAGCAAAAAGGAAGCTAGTTATCATAAGTAATGATAAATTACATGCTCATCAATTTATGGGTGAGAGCGACATTTATTAAACACCAATTAAAATTATGTATATATATAATTATTGAAGTCTAAAAGACATTATTATATTACCAGAACCATGGCATAGTTTAGAGGAGTAGGAAAATAGTTAAAGGTATTACGATTGAACTAAGTGGCTATGTTGGTCGAAACCTTCAACATTTTTATATGATAAATAACATCACATCTGGTTAAAAGGGTTAAGCACTATACCCTTGTAATGCTACCTTCAGTTTTCTTAAGGTTATTAAGCTAAGATTGGCTACATTTTATATATTAAGGAAACATGTCTAGTGTCCTTATATGCATATATATGAATGTTAAGATCTATCAAATGAAGACACACACACACACACACACACACATATATATATATCTATATATCTATATATGTATATATGTATGTGTATATATATATATATATATATATATACATACATATATACATACATATATACATATATATATATATATACATATATATATATATATACATATATATATATATATACATATATATATATATATATATATATATATATATATATAAAGAAAAATTAATTATTTGATTATTGTTTATATATTGAATCTAAACTGAAATACGTAAATTGATATATGTAGAAATGGCCTCGTTGTAATGTCCCAAAATATTGAAATTTTTTATTTATTAGGCTAGTCAAAACTAATTATGCTGGACATTATTTGAACTTTTGTGGAATGTGTCGTACTTTGTTTATTGTACTGTAAACTCGTAAGTTATTCTTACATTCTTCTTTCTTATTTCTTGATGCGATTATTTAATGTATTACTTACGTTGTCGTGATGTTGATTTCTATGTTGATCTATGGTTACGCATTGATATGAATGTTAGTAATTTTATTATGTACTCATTGCTTATAACATTTAATTATTTGTTGTGTAAACAATTCTGACTTAACTGTATTATTGTTAAAAGGGGTGGAGTGGTGGGACTAGTTCCCCTTGTAACTAGCTAAGAGGTAATTGTTTTCTACTTTTCGCATCAGGATTACTTATTTCTTACGAACTAATGCATTTCTTTCCAATTTGCATGAAGGTGCACTTGGCAACGAAACTACTTGTAAAAGACGAATATGTCATGCTGTTTGTTTCGTCACTAGCACTCAGCTTTACAGATTTATCCTAGTGAAAATACGAAGGTTGTTGGATGATACTTATACCAGGATGGATGGTTTACTATCCTATGTTTCCCTTGTTATTAATTTTATTCTTATGGACTCTATGTTAGTGACTGGGTCACTACTATACTTTATTATTTACGTGGCACGTACTCACTTATGGTATAAAGGATTTGAAAAAGAGTTTATTCTTTAAAAAGTCTTTAGTGTAGGATTTTAATACTTGGTGTAAGTTTGTAAGAACCTTGGTATAAAGTCCTCCATGGCATATTTCACATGCCATTGACTTATGGCTTAAACCCTATGTAATTTGATGCACACTTGGGGTTTGTAATGCATGTTGTTTTTAGGGTAACGTTCAAATGTTGGCATGAACTATATGATATGGGTTTGGAAAATGTTAATGGAGGCCAGGGTGATGACATAAATGCAATTTGGGAAATGTGGCATCCAAGCTTAGGGCTTGGGATCTTGTGTTGGTTTGGTAATTTGCAGCATAGCTATGTGAGTTCTGCCTCTGTGTTGAGTGGTGGTATGGAACTTCAAAGGTTTGGTTGTGTTTACATGTGCATAACCATCTCTGGTTTTAGCAGCATTATTTGTCTGTTCGGTTGGGTTTTCAAGCATACTTCTCATCGTGGCCTCTGCTATGTGTTGCAGGTTTCAGGGCGTGACGAGAATCGTGGGTCATGGTTTGTGGGTAGCTCTGAGGGAAATACCATACCCATTCGGGTAAGCCTACTGTAACAAGTGTTTAACTTGTTCCCTCATTTGTGTAGTTGTTGTGACAGAGTTAATACTCATCATAGTTTGAATGCTTGGCTCTGGTTTCTAATTGTTGCTTTTTGGAATGGGGTCTGTTTGTAGTTTTAAAGGGTAAGAATCAATGACGTGTTAGGACTTGGGGTTTTTCTTGTGGGGTTTTAGTGCCTTTGAGCTAGGCCTTTAATGTATTTGTATTTTGGTAATGGGAACTCTTTGTGGCAAATGTGACTAGGTGGTTCTTGACAAGCTCTATGCAATATACATAAGTTTATATTTATGGGTAATGGACGCAACACCATTGCTTACAATGGTGAAAGGCCTAGGTTAAAATACTATGCGTATATTTAATGGTTTTGATAATAATTATGTTTATATATAAACCAATATTTGCATACTGTGTTGATTTTGTGGTTTAATCTTATTAATGGAATGTGTGGATTTGCAATTCTACTTCAAGTTCTTCTATGGGAAATTGTTGACAGTGTTGATAGCTTTGGGGCCATGTCGTATGTGGCATTGGTGTTCCCTCCATTAGAGCTGTGATAGTATATTAGAGAATTGCATTATCATTTTTGTGGTTGAAATTTGTTTATGTTTGAAATGTAATAGGCTGTTAAAGGGGTGTATCCCTTCGGTGGTGTCGTTGTTATTCTGATAGCGTTGACAGGGTTGCGTTAATGTTTAAGAGCTTTGTTAATATATATGGCTGAGTTTCATAGTTACAATGTGTAATTTTATTGCGTATTTTGATTTATGTGTAAATATTTGATGTTTCTAATTTACAACAGGTGTATATATATATAGTGTGGCTTGAATAGTGAAATGCTTCAGCGTGAGGTAGAAAACCACTAATGAATCCTATAGCATTCGTCACAAAGACTTGTAAATAAACAGACCCTACAGGAATTGATCTTGGTTTGTTAATGGTTGTGAAGGTATATAAATGTATGTCTTTGATTTGGGAAAAACTCCTACAAGAATTGATCCTGCGGCCTATGTGTAATTATATTTTGTTTTTAATGAGTGTTGTACTTAGCATTATGGTTAATTTATTATGTTGGGACTTTCGTTATGGTATGTGATTCTTGCATATGTATTTGATAAGTTATTTAAAGAGTTGGGTATATTATACAAACAATGTTTTTATATGGATTATTGTTTAGATTCTCATACCATTAGATGGTTTCGATATTTGTACTGTAGATTTGATTTATGAATTTATTTGGTTAATGGAAAGAGATATTGTTTAACCTTGGTTCTTGTTAGAAATAATTACAGAATTTGAGAGGTCTTTGTTGTGTTTTATTTTACCTTTAATACTTTTTATTGATGAATATTCTTAAGTATAGAATAATATGTTTATAATATTTCTTAATTAGAATATAGTTCTATTTACTATAATTTAGTTAACTGTGTTTTATATTTATGGTTTGTTTATAGCTTAACCTAAATTAGTCTTTTATTCCTAGTAAAGTCTGCTAGCAATATGCAATAAGCAAGTAGAGTTCATAGGTAAATAAACATATAGGCATTGTTATAGAAATTTCTAGGGTTTAGAAAAACAAATTTTAGGCTATGAAGAAATGCAAAACTAAGTATAAAGAAATAAGCCCTAAATAATTTTTACACATGAATTAATTTACAGACATAGGGTTTATGAATAAAATGTAAACCCTTAAAGGTTTTGACAGGGAAAATAATTGTAAACGTAGGGTTAGAAATATACATAAACACGTAGATATTCTAACAAGAAATTATACTAGATAATGAAATAGGAAATCAAGAGCCTCATAACTAAAAGGTGAAACTATTCCAATGGTTGAAACCTGCACACTTAATTACCCAGTATTAAAAATTCATAGGCATATCTGACCTCTATATAGATGACTGAAACACTTGGGAACTATCACATTCCACCCAACCATGACCCGGAACCGTTCTTGGTTTTAATCCATATCCCCCCGAAATGGTTCCAACAAGAAAGTTGCTTAGAGCTCCTAAGGTAAGACTTCCCTAACTGGTATATCAGGTATGTATCAGTTCTCTTTTTTCCTCTCAGGAAAATGTTCTTCAAGAACTCTCTTTAAAATAATCATCCATAATAATGACTCCAATATATCAAATAAATCATCATGTTCATATGCAGCGGGGTTTTTGACCCGGTATATCAAAATCAAACATCAAGGTAACATCATAATCAATGGGGCTCATGGCCATAAGTGTTAGGTTCAAAATTCAGGATATTACATCCCTCCCCTCTTTAAAAAACATTGTCCCTGGTGTTCTAGGGACTCAGGATGAAATCATGAAACAAGGCAGGGTAAGCCTTTCTCATGGTGGCTTCATTCTCCCAAGTATCCTCATCGGCTTAAAAGTGCTTCCATTGCACTTTCAACTGGACTATGGTGCGACTCCTGAGATTCATCTCCCTCTTGTCCAATATATGAAAAGGTTTAGGGGAAAAATCCCTTTCAGGTTCCACCTGTAATAAGGACCAATCAATCACATGTTTATTGTCATAAACATATTTCTTTAATAAATATGGATGAAACAAATTATGAACTCTTATGTGAGTGGGTAACACTAGGTCATATGCCACTGTCCCTCTCTTCGCCAATATCTCAAAGGGTCCACAAAATCTAGGTGCTAACTTACCACACCTACCCAAGCTCAACGAGCTTCATTTTGATTTTACTTTCAAGTAGACATGATCACCTATTTGATATTCTTTATCTTTTCTGGCGGTCGTGTGCTTCTTTATGTTAGAATATAATCCGTCGAGATTTTATTTTGTAAATAAATAAAGGAAAATGAATAGTTATGTAGGAAGCTGAAAAGGCTGGTCAGAAGATGAAACTCGACTAGCATATGTAATGTATAAATAAATGATTTTGCAATGGAATAAATGAATCGGGAGTTATTCATTTCAACATTGGTATCAGAGAACCACCTGCCATAACTCCTGCCTGATGTGTTTCAATCCTAGCAGCCTGAATTCTTGCCAGTCCATTGCCAGACCTCCATTTTTCCCTTTGTGAGTCTACATCCGAGCGTTTCTCCTGCCAGCCTGCATACATTCATTGTATGCGTTACAGTTCCAGAACTACGTTGAGGAATGGTTTGTGTTTAAGGTATGAAACAATCTGTTGGATGATATGTTATTTCCTCAATTTGTTGTGGGATTTTTTACTGTTAGTTTCCTGAACATTTGAATTAGCGAGGCTATATACCTAACCCTAAAATTCTGCATCAACGCTTCATTTAAGAGTGCTTCCACTTTGTTGTAACTCGTATTCGCTGGAGATTGAATTGTGTTGTTTCTGTTGCAACTGCTTTGAAGATTGAAGATCATTAGTGAAGAGATATTGTTCTCTTCAACTGCATATGAATTCGAGACTGATGGATTGAAGTTGTGATATGTTGATGTAATTCCTTTGAATACCAGTGACTGAATATTGATGGTGAATATTCACATGGTTTATAAAGTGTATGGAGGTAAAATCTTGGTTTTGTATTTACTTATGACTGTTGGAAGTGCATAAAACCTAATTTATTCCCTAATTCCTGTGTGTGGAGTTTTCTAGGAAAGTCTACAAATATTTTCATATGTAGGATGGGTGCTATGGCCTGTGACTTTTGTATTGAAGCTTTGATTTTGAATGTATGTGTATGGGACTGTTGAGTTTTCTCCTTTCGATTTGAGGTCATGATTTGAGCTTGAAACTTTGACCGGTACATGAGAAGAATGTTGGTGTTGATTTTGTTGTGTTGAAGACCTACATGGATACCTCTATCTTCCATGGTTTCATGCCTTCGCTGACCTGAGTTGTGGTATTTAGCATCCACATGAGATGCAACTTGCGTGAGCTGCATGGAATCCCTTTCTTCACAGTTGTGTGAACATATCATTTGCGAGAAATTACTACATTTGAGTTTCGGAGCAGTCATGGTGGGATGTATCGTTCTAGATCCACGTTATAGACTTGTTGAAAACTGAGATTCACACATGTGGCCTGTCAAATTTTGTGTGATCCATATGCTTTAGTCATGGGTCACTTCACTCTACATCTATTAACTTGTGATATCGTTGAAGACTGTGTGCATAAATATTGTTTTCCTGGAAGTTGAGTAAAGATCGATGTTAATTGAATGTGCACCTTTAGAAGAATTGGATAACCTTGACACCATCGAGATCGTGAAGGAGCAGTTTGCAATAGAGATTCCAGAGGAAGAAGTTGACACCCTCTAGTTTCCCGCGTTTTGCTAGGGTTCTGCTTTGTGATCTAGTTTGAGACTGCAATCTCCTCAAAACCCAGTCTGTGCTGCGTATTCAATGTGTGAGTGAAGCTTGATATTTTTGCTATACATTTTTTGAAGGTTGTGTATTGTTGCAAATTGAGAAGTTTGTGCACTGCCATATAAATTGTGCTGTTGCAGAATTGTCTTAGATTAATGTAAATACTACGACAGAAACATAGACCTACATAGTAAAGAGAGCTCATTGAAGACATTATTTCTAGTTAGTGTAGTTGTTATTCTACATAGACTGTATTGTAAAAAGTAGCAGAGACTTAGACCTACTTCTTTCATATAGCTGAGATCGTTGACTGGTGCTATTCAAAACCCTATATTTTGTGACAGTTCACAAACAATGGTATTTCCTTTGGCGTATTGCTGAGCATTTCTTCTAGTGCTAAAAATTTGCTGATGAACTTATTGACAGCATATTAAGATTGTAAATCACCTTGGCAAAGGCTGTAGACCTGCAAGGTTATTGTTTTTCTATTATCTCATTCTCTTTGTCATATTAAGTTCATTATTGTAAATTACACTAGCAGTTGCAAAAGATGCAATCTATAGCATCTGTATAATCACTTTGCTTTGCTAAAAAAGAAAAGAACCACACCAAAGACCAATCCAAAGATCATCCCAAAGAATAAAGCAGCAAGAGAGGCAGAGGAAGAAGAAACTTCAGAGGTAGAGGAGGCAGAAACAACTCCAACAAAAGATCAGATTTGAAGTGCAAGCGTTGTGGAAAGATTGGACACACAACAGATCAGTGTTGGGATTCGTGGTACTCCATCAAAGACAGACATAACCAGAAGAAAGATGACAATAAGAACCAATATGCTAGTAAATCTTTAGATTCTGCTGTTGCACATTGTAATCTTGGTATTAATGAAATGACTTCACTTTCATCTTACACAGATTGTTGGCTACTTGATACTTGTGCAACATCACACATGACTTTTAGAAAAGACTGTTTTGAAGAACTTAATGAAAAAATAAATGGCATAGTTTACTTTGCAGATAAGTCAAGTCTTAAACCAAAGGGAATGGGCACCATTCAGCTAAAGAGGCCTAGATTCCCTGATTTCTTGTTGAAGAATGTTCTTTATCTTCAAGAGTTGCAGAGAAGCCTGCTGTCCTTGGTGCAGATTCGACAGGAAGGCCATTCCATCCACATGTTTGATGGAATCGTAGAAATAAGAAAGTCCTCTAACAACCAAGTCATCATGACTGGATACGAAGATGGAAAGCTGTTGAAGCTAAAGGGTTCATCTGCAAGGGTTCAGAACTATGCCTACCTCTCTCAGCATGAAGAAGGTAATTTGTCAT
The DNA here is from genome assembly GCA_001517045.1 of Pseudotsuga menziesii. Taxonomy (NCBI): domain Eukaryota; kingdom Viridiplantae; phylum Streptophyta; class Pinopsida; order Pinales; family Pinaceae; genus Pseudotsuga; species Pseudotsuga menziesii. The sequence goes on along the minus strand of LPNX010496525.1, from coordinate 75,058 downwards.
CAAGTTTATTGTGGCATGCAATATTTGGTCATCTGAATTATAACAGTATTCATTTGTTGAGAAAGAATGGTGTATTTGGTTTGCCCACCATTCCCAAAGAGAAGAGAAAATGTGATGCATGTATATTAGGGAAACACAGTAAGCTGCCATTCCATGAATCTAATCTCAGAGCAAGTAGGAAATTAGAATTAGTGCATTTTGATTTATGTGGCCCAATGCCAACTCGTTCTACCAATGGGAATAAGTATTTTATGACGTTTGTTGATGACTACTCAAGAATGTGCTGGATTTACACATTAAAGACAAAATCAGAAGCATTTCAAACATTCAAGGACTTTCATGCATTGATAGAAAAACAAGCACAATCTAAAATTGGTACACTTCGTACTGACAATGGGAAAGAATACACTTCAAATGATTTTGAAGATTATCTTCGCCAACATGGAATTGCACATCAGACTACAGTTCCTTACAATCCTCAACAAGATGGTGTAGCAGAAAGAATGAACAGAACCATAATGAATATGGTTCGCTCAAGGATGTTTTTTAAGAATGTAAAACTAATGTTTTGGGGTGATGCAGTGAAATGTGTAGCCTATTTGAGAAACAGAAGTCCCTCAAATGCTCTTGATAACAAGACTCCACATGAAATGTGGCTTGGCTATCTCCCTTCAGTCAGGAATCTCATAGTTTTTGGTTCCACCTATTATGCCTTGATTCCAAAGGAGCAAAGAAACAAGCTTGGTGCTCGAAGCAGAAAATGCATTTTCCTTAGGTACGAAGAAAACTCCAAGGCATACCATCTGTATGATGAGGTAAACAAGAAGTTTGTTATTTCCAGAGATGTAATTTTTCTTGAGACTAATAAAAATGACCAGTCGATTGAGAGACAACTTGATCATTTGGAAAAATATCCTCATCCAAAGAAATATTACGAAAATGAATATGAAATTCCAAACCTTGAAGGGGGGATTCCTATTATGGATCAACCTTTGGAATTTCCATATGAAGCACCAACTCCCCTGCATGAAGAAGTTCCTGCTACTTCACCTGAACAAGATATTCAACTGGATGATGTGATTGAGAGACTTGGAAGACTCAACCTTGAAGGAAATGCAGCACCACTAGCTGATCAACCAGGACCATCATGAAAGATTCCTAAATGGGCCACAAAGACACTTGAAAGTGTCCATCCAGATGAAGTTGGAAAGACGGGAATGAGAAGTTCAAAAAGACATGAAGATGGAGGAGAAGCAGATAATTCGAGTGATGACATGGATGTATCATTTGATTGTGAATTTAATTTATCTGCTAACTTTGAACCAATTTCCTTTGAAGAAGCTTCTACTCGAGTTGAGTGGAAAGAAGCTATGCAAAATGAGTATGATGCACTCATGAAGAATGGAACTTGGAAGCTGTTTGACCCTCTTGTTGGAACCAAACCAATTGGCTACAAGTGGGTGTACAAGAACAAATACAGATCAGATGGCTCACTTGACAAGCACAAAGTGAGGCTTGTAGCAAAAGGCTATGGATAGAAGAAAGGAATTGACTATGAAGAAATTTTTTCTCCTACAGCAAAATCGGCTACCATCCGTACCTTACTCTCTTTAGCTGCTCAAAATGGGTGGAAAGTTCATCAGATGGATGTGAAGACTGCTTTCTTGAATGGAGACTTGAAAGAGAAAGTCTTCATGTCTCAGCCAGAAGGCTTTGTTATGAAAGGAAAATAACAAAAGGTATGCAAGCTTTTCAAATCCTTGTATGGCCTAAAACAAGCACCTCATGCATGGTATGAAAAATTAACCGAGCATCTTTTCAAGTTAAATTTCGAACATTTTGATCTTGATGATGCAACACTGTTTATTAAGAAAGTTGGAAGATCTTTTGTGTATCTTGTGGAGTACGTAGATGATCTTTTGATGAGAGGGAACAATGAGAGCTATATAGCATCCATAAAGAAAGATTTGAAAAAGATCTTTGAAATGACAGATATGGGACATCTCCACTATTACTTAGGAATTGAAGTCACTCAACATCCTACGTACATATTCCTATCTCAGAAAAAATATGTTGGAGAACTACTAGACAAATTTTGCATGACAGAATGCAACCCTATCTCTACTGCAATGGAACAGAAAATGAAGCTCACATCAAGTGAAGGAAAAGAATTTGAGGATGCGACCAAGTATCCACAACTTGTAGGAAGACTTATCTACCTTACAACAACTAGACTAGATATTTCTTATGTTGTTGGCATGCTTTCAAGGTTCATGCATAAACCTTGTGAAGGACATTGGTCAGCTGCAAAAAGAGTTCTAAGATACTTGAAGGGGAATCAAGACATTGGACTCAAGTACTCTAAGGTGGATGACTTCAAACTTATTGGGTACTCAGACTCAGATTTTGATGGTGATAAGGAGACAGGAGTATCAACTTCTGGATACACTATGAGTCTTGGATCAGCAGTTTTCTCATGGAGATCATGCAAACAGTCAGTTCCAGCAGATTTAACAACAGAAGCAGAATATGTGGCTGCAGCTGACGCAACGAAAGAAATAGTATGGCTTAGGAAGATACTTGAAGATTTGCAAGAAAAACAAGAGAACTCCACTCCATTATTGATCGCCAATACTTCTGCAATCAAGCTGGCTAAGAATCCCATATTCCATGATCGAACCAAACACATCAACACAAAGTATCATTTGATTCGACATCATGTAGAGGCCAAGACAGTCGATCTTTGACATTGTTCCACAAATGATCAAGTTGCAGACATCTTCACCAAAGCGCTTGGATGAGAAAAAATTGAAAGATTCAGAAACATGCTCGGACTTACTAACACCCCTTCGGATTAAGGGGGGGATTGTTGGAATATAATCCGTCGGGATTATATTTTGTAAATAAATAAAGGAAAATGAATAGTTATGTAGGAAGCTGAAAAGGCTGGTCGAAAGATGAAACTCAACCAGCGTATGTAATGTATAAATAAATGATTTTGCAATGGAATAAATGAATCGGGAGTTATTCATTTCAACACTTTAAAGTTGACTTGGATCTTGGTAACCAATTGTTCTAAGTCCTTTAACAAGTCAGGCCCTAACATGAGCTGATCCACCATACTCTCCCAAGTATCCGGTGTTCTACACTTTCGTCCGTAGAGTACCTCAAAGTGATTCATCTTGGTAGAGGTCTGGTATCCGTTGTTATAGGCAAACTCTGCAAGATTCATGTAATCTTCCCACTTGGTGGGGTTGTTCACGACATACATCCTAAGCATGTCCTCAACAATCTGGTTTACCCTTTCTGTATTCCCATCTGTCTGCGGGTGATAAGCAATACTAAAGTTCAACTGCGTCTCTAATCTGGAGAATAAAGATCTCCAAAAGTTTTTGGTAAACTTAGTATCTCGATCTGAGATGATTTCCTTGGGTATCTTGTGCAATCTAAATATCTCCTTCAAGAAGATATCGAAAATGTGTACTGCCTTGTAGGTCGACTTCACTGGAATGAAGTGTGTTTCTTTTGACAATTTGCTAACTACTACAAAGACATAATCATTTTTTTTCTTACTCTTAGGTAGACCGGTGATAAAATCGATACTAATGACCTCCCACTTCCATTCCAAAATTGGTAATGGCTGAAACAATCTTGAAAGATGTTGATGCTCAACTTTGACCATCTGACATTCCTCACATTTTGTGATAAACAACACAATGTCAGCCTTTAACTTAGGCAAAAAAAAGTGTCTCTTAATAGTGTATATCATCTTTTGATATACCGAATGCCTCGAGTAGGGTGTTCGATGAAATTCTGTGAGGATACTGGACTGAATGTCCCCTCATTCTGGAACATACAGTCTCTCCTTGGACCATGGAAGTCTTGTTTTGTCTACCTTGTACTCTTTTTGTTTTTGAAACAACCTGTCCTCTTGGACCTTTTTGAGGATATCTACATAAAAAGGGTCAACTCTATTGGCCATTCTAATCCTCTTCTGTAAATCTGAATTGGTTTAACTTAAAGTCACCTCATATATCATATGAGTTCGTCAGCTCAAAGCATAAACAATATTGTTCTCTTTTCCCCTAATATGCTTTAGCTCGAAATGGTACTCGCTAAGGAAAGCCACCCATCTGGATTTCCTGGCATTTATATCCAACTGATCGAAAAAATACTTCAGACTCATATTGTCTATCTTCAGAAGGAATTTCCTTCCCATGAGGTAATGCCTCCACATATTCAAAGGCATGGATGATGGTTGCTGACTCAAGATCATGTGTGGAGTAGTTCTTCTCATGTTCTTTTAAATTTCATGATTCATAACAGATCGCGTAATCGTTCTGCAAGAGGACTCCTCCAAGTCCTTCCTTGCTTGCATCTGTGCAAACAATGAAATCCCCATTGGGATCCACAAATCATAGTATTGGTGCGATCATCAAAAGATGCTTAAGCTTTTGAAAAATTTCATCGCACTTGGTCATCCATAAGAACTTATTTTCCTTCTTTTGCAAAGTGGTCATGGGACAAGCTATTCTCGAGAAGCTCTCAATGAACTTCCGATAATATCCAGCTAATCCCAAAAAGGACCTAATGTTGGTGACACTAGTAGGGGTAGCCCAATATTCTATCGCTCTAATATTTTTCGGCTCCATAGCTATCCTTGTCTCAGATATGATGTGACCAAAGTATTGTATTTGTGGTTTGTAAAAATCACATTTACTAAACTTGGAGTAAAGATGGTGTTCTCGTAACACCCGTAGCACTATGCAAAGGTGTTCCTCATATTCTTCTTTACTCTTGGATTAAACTAGGATGTCGTATATAAAGACCAAAACAAATTTATCTAGATATTTAATGAATATACTGTTCATAATACACATAAAGTTCATGAGTGCATTGGTTAACCCTAACGACATTAATACGAAATCGTAGTGACTGTACCTTGTACGAAAGAAATTTTTCGTGAATATCCTTGTCATGAATCTGTACCTGATGGTACCCGAATCGTAGGTCGATATTTGAAAATATCTTGGCTCCTCCTACTTGATCAAACAATTCATTGATCTTAGGGAGCGGGTATCGGTTCTTGATAGTCATCTTGTTAAGCTGACGATAATTGATGCACATCTGCATCGTACCATATTTTTTCTTTACTAAGAATATCGGTGCTCCCCAAGGGGACACACTTGGTTAGATATATCCTTTCTCTATCAATTCTTGCAACTATAGTTTGAGTTCCACCAACTTTAGTACACTCATGCAGTAAGGGGATTTTGAAGCTGGAACTGATCCTCATGTCAGTTCTATGGAAAAGTCTAGGTCTCGTTTCGGAGGTAATCCTGGGATTTCCTCAAGGAATACGTCCTTGAATTCTACAAGAATGAGAAATTCCTCTATGTGATGTTCTCTCTCATCCTCTATGTCTTGGATATTTACTGCAAACAACTTGTAGCCTTTTCTAATGCACTTCTTTTCTTGTAAAGTAGATATTTTCCTTAGAGAAACTTTCTTTGGTATTCCTTGAATCTTCACTTGATTCCCTTGGTTATTTTTACACAAGATTGACTTGTGTAAGCAATCGAGCATGACATGGTGTTGTTCCAACTAGTCCATGATGATAAGTATATCATACGATCCTAAGGGTAGGATGTTCAAGTTTACTTTCGTAGTAAAACCATTTGGGTTTACCTCACAATATTTAACTATTTCTGAAACTTTTCATTTCATACCTGTGGATAATTGTACCATCCAAGGTTTATCATGTTTAACTTTTCCTAGTTTACATACATCAACAATTTTAGTCTATACATCGCTCCGGCTAGAACCAGGGTCAATCAGTATTGAAATAGAGGTGTTCAAGATCTTACCTTCTATCTCAACCATGGTAGCCTGATGGTCTTCCTGTCAGCCATCCAAGGCTGCATAAATCCACGATGTTCCCGCTATGTCCTCTACCGTTGGTTCTTCTTGTAACTTGTGCAATACCCCATTGATCTTGTTCTTACAATCTCAGGCATAATGAGGCCCTTGGCATTTCTAGAATTTAATCTACAGTGGGGAAACATTGGCTCCCCCAGTTGCTGCTGGTTTGTTAGCATTTGGATCTGGTACATATGGCTTTGTACCTGATTTGTTGAAGTTCTTGTTGGCTGGAAAATTGTTGTTTTGTTTTTTGTATGGTGGTGAGTTAAAAACTTATTTGTGGTTGCCAGAGAAGTTCTTAAACTTGTCTTTGTGTGTGTTTATGTTCTCTTACCTTAGCTTCCCATGATCATAGCAAAGCCTAGCTTTGTGCAATCTAGTGCCTAGAGTTTTAGGCATGTCAAACTCAATCATTTCCCAAAAGTTGGGAGGAAGACATCCTAAAAACTGCTGGATTTTTACCTTCTCATCCTTGATGTAGGGCACATAATGTAATAGATCTAAAAATCTATTAATAAAATCATCCATAGTCATGGAAACCATACGTAACTCGTTAAACTCTTTCACTTCCTGTCGAACAATCTTTCGACATATATTTTTCTTGAAAAATATTACAGAAATTACTCCAGTGTATTTCTCTTACCTCATCTTTCTTGGTATGCTTCAAGTCTCTTCACCATCTTGTTGCCTTTCCATTTAAATTATAGATGGCCAAATGAGCCTTCATTTCACTAGAGTAGTTATGAACTCATAAATATTTTCTCATACCCAACAACCATTCTTTAGATTTTTCCCCTGTGTTCATCTCTCCTTCATAGGTTGGGGCTCTTATTTTTCTGAACTCCCCTTGGATATTGTCATCATTTCTTTGTTTCGTTCTACATGGAGAAAGAGACTCATTGGTGGAAGGACTATGATAATATCCTTCTGGAGGTTCAGGGGTATCTTCCTCTTTTCCTTCTTCTCTTGGGATGTTGGCCCATTTATGATAAGGTTCCTTCTTGAACCTGTTTGTGGAATGACTAGGTTTTCCCTGTGAGATTCCTCCCGTCATGTTTTGCAACAATGCTTCATTGAATCCTTGTTGTTCCTTTCTTTCATTCAGATTATCATATTTGAAACTTGGCAAGTCTGCTTGAAGACTTTGTATGGTTTTCATTATATCAGAATTTAGTTCTACCACCAGTTCTGCTTCCTGGGTGGGGGTATTCAACTTCCCTTTCCGGTTGTTATCTTCTTCAGTGTTCATGTTCTGAATTGTTCTTTTAAATTCTTCCAATTGTAAATTTTTAATAACTAGAAAATTTTTGTTAGTTAACAAAATTTAAAACATACTTTATTTTCCTTGCAACAAATGTTTGGTATGCCCATTTGGTCTCTTAGTGTTGAAATTGGGCTCTGATACCACTTGTAATGTCCCCCAAAAATGATTTTTTTTAAGGCTAGTCAAAACTACCTATGCTGGACATTATTTGAACTTGTGCAGAATGTGTCGTACTTTGTTTACTGTATTGTAAAGTCGTAAGTTGTTCTTATGTTTTGCTTCGTTATTTCTTGATGTGGTTTTTTAATGTATTACTTACATTGTCGTGATGTTGATTTCTATGTTGATCCATGGTTACGCATTGATATGTATGTTAGTAATTTGATTACGTACTCATTGGTTATAACGTTTGATTATTTGTTGTGTAAACAATTCTAACTTAACTTTATTATTGTAAAAATGGGTGGAGTAACGAGACTAGTTTCCCTTGTAACTACCTGAGAGGTAACTATTTTCTACTCATCGCATCGGGCTTACTTAGTTCTTATGAAATAATACATTTCATTCCAATTTGTGTGCAGGTGCACTTGGTAATGTAACTTCTGGTAAAAGATGAACATGCCATGTTGTTTGTTTCATCACTAGCGCTTAGTTTTACATATTTATCCTAGTGAAAATACAAAGGTTGTTGGGGGATACTTATAGAAGGATGGATGGTTTACTAACCTATGTTGCGTTGGTGAATAATGTTATTCTTACAGAGTCTATGTTAGTGACTAGGTCACTACGACACTTTATTATTTGCATGGCACATGCTCACTTATGGTATAAAGGCTTTGAAAAAGGGTTTATGCTTTAACAAGTCTTTAGTGTAGGATTTTAATAGTTGGTGTAAGTTTGTAATAACCTTGGTCTAAAGTACTCAATGGAATATTTCATATGCCATGGACTTATGGCTTAAACCCTATGTAATTCGCTGCATACTTTGGGTTTGTAATGCACGTTGTTTTTGGGGTTATGTTCAAAGGTTGGCATGAACTATACGATATGGGTTTGGAAAATGTTAATGGAGGCTAGGGTGGCGACATAAATGCACTTTTGGAAATGTGGCATCCAAGATTAGGGATTGAACTCTTGCGTTGGTTTGGTCATTCGTAGCATAGCTGCATGAGCTATTCCTCTGTGCTGTGTGGTGGTGTGGAACTTCGAAGTTTTGGCCATGTTGATAGGTGTGTAACCATCTCTAGTTTTAGCAGCATTGTTTGTCTGTTCGGTTGGGTTTTCAATCATACTTCTCATCGTGGACTCTTCTTTGTGTTGTAGGTTGCAAGGTGTGACGAGAATCATGGGTCGTGGTTCATGGGTAGCTCTGAGGGCAATACCATACCCATTCGGGTAACCCTAATATAACAAGTGTTTAACTTGTTCCCTCATTTTCTTTGTTGTTGTGATAGAGTTAATACTTGTCCTGGGTTGGATGCTTGGCTTTGGTTTATAATGGATTTGTTTTGGAATGGGATCTGTCTATAATTTTAAAGGGTAAGCATCAATGATGCATTAGCACTTGGGGTTTTTCTTGTGGGGATTTAGTGCCTTTGGGCCAAGACTTTAATGTATTCAGATTTTGGTAATGCGAACTCTGTGTAGAAAATGTGACTAGGTGATTCTCGATAGGATCTGCACAATGTAAATAAGTTTATATTTATGGGTAATGGAGGTAGCACCATTGCTTACAATGGTGCAAGGATGAGGTTAAAAGACTATACGAATCTTTAATGGTTTTGATAATGATTATGTTTATATATAAAAATAGTATTTGCATACTATGTTGATTTCATGGTTTATTTCTTATTAATGACTATGTGGATTCGCAATTCTACTTCAAGTTATTCTATGGAAAATTATTGACAGTGTTGATGGCTTTGGCGCCATGCCGTATGTGGCATTGGCATTCCTGCCATTAGAGCTGCGATGGTATATTGGAGAATTGAATTATAGTTTTTAGGGTTGAAATTTGTTTATGTTTGAAATGTAACAGGCCGTGACAGGGGTGTATCCCTTCGACAGTGACATTGCTATTCTCATAGCGTTGACAGGGTTGCGTTAATGTTTAAGAGGTTTGTTAATATATATGGTCGAGGGTCGTTGTTACAATGTGTAATTTTATTGGGTCTTTTGACCTCTTTGTAAAGATTTGATGTTTTTAATTTACACCGTGTGTGTGTGTGTGTGTTTGTAGCGTGGCTTGAATAGTGAAACGCTTCAGTGTGAGGTAGAAAATGACTAACGAATCCTACAGGATTCGTCATGGTGACTTGTAAATAAACATACCCTACAGGAATTGATCATGTGACCTCTGTGTAATTATATTTGGTTTTTAATGAGTGTTGTACTTAGCATTATGGTTAATTTATTATGTTGGGACTTTCATTATGGAATGTGATTCTTGTATATGTAGTTGACAAGATATTTAAAGAGTTGGGTATATTATACATATAATGGTTTTATGTGGATTATTGTTTAGATTCTGAGACCATTAGATGGTTTAGATATTTGTACTGTAGATTCGATTTATGAATTTATTTGGATAATGAAAAAAGATATTGTTTAACCTTGGTTCTTGGTAGAAATAATTATAGACCCTGCGAGGTCTTTGTTGTGTTTTATCTTACCTTTAATACTTTGTATTGATGAATATTCTTAAGGATAGAATAATATGTTTATAATATTGCATAATTAGAATACAGTTTTGTTTACTATACTTTAGTTAACTGTGTTTTATATGTGTGGTTTGTTTATAGCTTAACCTGAATTAGTCTTGTATTCCTAGTATAGTTTTGCTGGCGATATGGAATCTGCGAGTAGAGTTCATAGGTAAATAAACATATAGGCGCTGTTAGAGAAATTTATAGGGTTTAGGAAAACAAAGTTTAAGCTATGAAGAAATGCAGAACTAAGTATAAAATAAATAATCCCTAAATAATTCTTAAACATGAATTAATTTACAGACATAGGGTTTATGAATAAAATGTAAACCCTTAAAGGTTTTCACAGGGAAAACAATTGTAAGCATAGGGTTATAAATATACATAAACACTTAGATATTTTAACCAGAAATTATACTAGATAATGAAATAGGAAATCAAGAGCATCATACCTGAAAGGTGAAGCTATTCCAATGGTTGAAACCTGCACACTCAATTACCGACTATTAATAATTCATAAAAAGATCTAACCTCTTTATAGATGACCAAATCACTTGGGAACTACCATGTTCCACCCAACCATGACCTGAAACCATTCCTGGTTTTAATCTGGATCCCCCTGAGCTGGTTCCAACATGCAAGTAGCTTATCACTCCTAAGGTAAGGCTTCCCTAATTGGTATATCACCTCTAGATCAGTTTTCTTTTTTCCTCTCAGGAAAATTTTCTCCAATAACTCTCTTCAGAATAATCAGGCAGAATAATGACTCCAAAAATATGGAACAAATCCCAAGCCTCTCTTTGGCTTGGGACTTTATAGACAAACTTTTCAGTCAAAGGGGCAGTTAAATCAAGAATCATTTGATTTCTTGATTTAACTTTTTATTTAATTTGAGTACTTTTAATATTTAACTTAGGAACTTTTAACTAGTTCCTAATTGGACTTTTGTAGGTATTATAATATTTAATTTTCTTTTAGTAATAATAATAATAGATGGAAAGTTTTCCTTTTTTTTTTTACATTATTAATATTATTACTATTCTTACTCTTTATAGATACCATGTATAAAATTTATAATAATAATATATTATTTGTTAACATTTGTCTTTAGGTATCATATGTTATGATCCCTAAACTTATGACATTTTATTCATTAAGTCCATCAGGTAGGTGGTTAATTCTACTAGGCTAGGCAACTCTAAACATCCTTGCATGTTGGATTCCCTCGTATAACATGGTAGTTCTTCAGTACTTGATGAGATACATAAATTTGAAATTTTATTTAATCACTTATAAATAAGTCAGATGAGATCAATATTTTTCTCGAGTCGTTTTCACTTGACATAATTAATTATTTTTAGTAACTCCTAGCGCTTATCCAAAGCCCATACTCAATGCTAAAAATAGGGAGTTACAAACTTAGTGCAATTCCAGAGCTCCTCGCTCAACACTAATTTTAGGATGTACTTGGAGGATACACCGAGGGATATAATGGAGAAGGATCCGATGTTCCAGAGCTTAAGCTCAACATCAACATGGAAGGCTCCAAAGCTTATGCACAACACTTCCAATTTATCTTTTCATCTATTCTAGAGCTTCATACTCAACACAAATGTCTCAAAAATCATGTGCTCCAGAGCTTCTCTCTCAACACAAATATAAGTACTCATGTGCTCCATATCTTCTCGCTCAACACAAAACCTCAATTACCCATGTGCTCAAGAGCGCCTCGCTCAACACAAAACATCTCATCAACCATGTGTTTTAGGGTCCATGCCCAACACAAGAAAACACACACACACACACACACACACACACATATATATATCATATGCAATTGGCTTATGCCCAATATATCAAACAAATCATCATGTTCATATGCAGTGGGGTCTTTCACCCAGTATATCAAAATAAAACATCAAGGTAACATCATAATCAATGGGGCTCATGCACATAAGTGTTAGGTCCAAAATTTGGGATATTACACTTGTGAGAAAACCTAAGTGTGTAGTTTTTGTTTTAACATTATATTACATATACACTACCATCTTGTTGCCATGTAAATAAGAGATTGCGACTTCATCACATTTGTTAGAATCGTGGGAATGGTTCCCTTTTTGAAAGGGAATACATGGAAATGTTTTGACACCACTTGCCTCCTTGAATGCCAAAGGATTTGTGTTTTTAAACACGTTATATTATGCGTGGAGGGAGGACGTTAGGGGTATTGGATTGGAGTTTATGTTGTGATTTGACTTAAAGTCGAAGGGGAGTTATCATAGTGAAGGGGGGTGAAATCACTGTAAATGTGGAAAAGGGTTGCTAGTTATTTTTTGTGGCGAAGGAAGAAATATTGCTATGGGAGAATCGTTACTAGTGGAGAAAACACAACTAAGTTATTGATTGGTATTTCCTTCAATATCTGGAAACACATCTAAGTTTACGATTTGCATTCCTTCAATATCTGTAGAACATAGTTGAGTGTTGATTTATATTTCCTTCAAATATGAAAAACGCAGCCATTAATTATATGTTGAATTTATTTCAATATTCTGCAAAACTACTAACTCCTTATGGGAATTCATTTTATTCCTAAATTGTGGGACCCAATCCATTGTTGTGAGATCCTCTATGAATTGTGGACATAAATCATTGTTAAAACTCAATGCTGATTATAAATCACATTGGTAAATCCCCAATGTTGATTCATGGATATGACTTGCCTTGTTTAACCCAATTGCTGAGTGTAAACGTGTTGGGGCTCGGACCTTGAAGGTCCTTAATTTTGGCAACTCCGCAGTTTTGGTGCGAAGCTTGTAAGCGGAGTTGCGGTCCAAAATAGTCTTAGGGTTTTCGGGGTTGGGTCGAAGCCCCTCCTTTTGTAAATAACCCATGGTTTTTAAGCCCATGGTTTAAGCCCATGGTATTGTAATAATGCAATTGTATAAATAGGCACTTATGTAAAGGAGTCAGGGAGACTTTTTTTGTGTATGATGTTGATGTGATGTGAAGAAGCTAAGGCCTTTTTTTGGGTTAAGGTTAAGTCCCAGCTGAGTGCGTGGACGACCCCTGCAGCTGAGTGCACAGAAGGTTTTGGAAGAAAGGCTCTGCATCTAAGTGCACAGCTTTGGGCTGTTGAGAAGATCTGCAGTTGAGTGCGCATATCAGAACTATGTTGTTTGTAAAGAGATTGAATATAAACGTAGTTCTGTGGACGTAGCCCCTACACTGGGGGTGAACCACGTATATCTTGTGTTGTGGTGGTTCTTTTTATTTTGTTCCTGTTATGTTTTTATGCATTTGATAAGTAGATGAATGATAAGTAAGATATATTGCTAAGTACTAACTTTGCTGTGAATTCCCGGTTAAGGGTTAAGCAAGTAACTGTCTTTTTATCTAAACTATGAAGCTATTTAAGTGAATGTCAAAGATCTGTATTGCATAATTATTCTTTGTTAAGGCTAAAGGTACAGTAATATCCCTCTTTTTCCTGCAGAAACCTGATTCTGCGGCACCCCATAGCTGTTTCGGGTGAGACTGGAACCTATTCGCAGGTTGTTGCCGAAAGGGCCAACACTGTGGATCTGTTTGTTGGTGCGAACAGAAAAGCATAAGAACCCCGGTCTGCCCTGAGCCCAACAAATTGGTTCCATTTCCGGGATGTTACATCATAAGTGAGTTGTCAAGGAGATGGAAATAACATGCTAATCCTAGAAAATGGAGAAAAACTAATGGAGAATGGGTTGGAAACAAAAGCTCCCAGTTTCCTAGTTGACTAGCTTTTATCTTATCCATAGAAAAACAGGAAAAGTAGAAAAAGCAGAATAAAGCAGAATCTGTTGTAAAGTCTTTTATACTAATTATGGATGGTCAAAAGATGGTCAAGATCAACCCAGAATTGGAAATAAATCATTCCTAGGATATAGATGGCATGTATTGACTTTAAGGTGCAAGTGGATGCCAACTAATTAAGCTAGTGGGTGAATAATTAATCAAATAATGATTAATTATTTTATCCTAAGTTGTGAGTGGGTTTAATATATTCCTACAATGAATCGATTTGCAACCAATACTAAGTGTAAGTTTGGTGTAGATCATTCGCAGGTTTAATTATGTAAAAACTCATGATATAAATCGATTTGTTAATCATGGTGAGTTGTAAACTCGTTAAGATATGAAAGTCGGTGGATATGAATCGATTTGTAAACCAATGCTAAGTGTAAATATGGTGTAGATCATTTGCGGGTTTAATTTTGTAAAAATTATGATATAAATCGATTGGTTAATCATGCTAAGTTGTAAACTCGTTTAGATGTGAAAGTCAGTGGATATGAATTGATTTGCAAACCAATGCTAAGTGTAAATATGGTGTAGATCATTTGCGGGATTAATTTTGTAAAAACTCATGATATAAATCGATTGGTTAATCATGTTGAGTTATAAACTTGTTTAGATTTGAAATTCGATGGATACTATGAATCAATTTTCAAACAATACTAAGTGTAAATCTCATGTACATCATTCATAGGTTTAATTCTGTAAAAAGTCATGATATAAATCAATTGGTTAATCATGATAAGTTGTAAACTTGTTTATATTTGAAACTCAGTGGATATGAATTGATTTGCAACTAATACTAAGTATAAATATGGTGTAGATCATTTGTAGGTTTAATTTTGCAAAAAATAATGATATAAATCGATTGGTTAATCATGTTGAGTTGTAAATTCGTTTAGATCTGAAATTCGGTGGAAATGAATTGATTTGCAACCAATACTAAGTGTAAATCTGGTGTAGATCATTCATAGGTTTAAAAAAACTCATGATATAAATCGATTTGTTAATCATGCTGAGTTGAAAACCGTGTACACATACATCATAGTTTAGATATGTAGATCAAGATATAAATCGATTTTGTTAATCATTGCTGAGTTGTAAATGATGTACAAATCCATCATAGTTTAGATCCATAGAGTCATGGATATGAATCGAATTGTTAAACCAATGTTGAGTAGTAAAAATTTGTATATATCGATGGTATGTTTAGATCTGTAAGCTAGATCTTTAAATTACCTTTAGGGATGAAGGTATCAAAAAACACGAATTACATTGCTGGATGATAAATTTTTGCAGAGTTCATTTTGTATACATAACCCCATTACTGTATTACAAACTATGTAGAGTTCCAGATATATGTTTAGACTTGTAAATGATCTTATTCGCTACATGTCAGGTCACTAGAGTTCAAACTCTAATAAGAATTCTTCTTTGGATTACTTTTGATCTCGATTATGAGATGTCAATAGTCAGGTTGGGGAGCTCCACGTCTTCTGTGATCCCCATATTAAGACAACTTTTGAGTTCTAGATGTTGTACGAGATATGAGAGATACAATCAAGGAAAGTTAGTGTCCTCGACCCTCGTATACACAATCTATTTGTGTAAATGCCTTCTTTTTGGTGTGCCCTGTTAACTGCTAGTTAATATGGATGGTTTGAACTTTAGATCATTTTTAGGGATCTTTGTAAAGGAGCTAAGTTATATTATTTACCTTATTGGATTTGTCACCTAGCTTGAGGGTGTCTCTAAGAGAAAGAACCCATGCCAAATAGAGCCAATGGTTGGGAGGAAAGTCGCAGTCATGGTTTGAGTTGTTTAATCCTCGTAGATTAGAATTGGAACCTCAGATGCTTAACTCTTGATGATGGATGGTATTTTATCACATTTCCAAGATTATGATGTATCTTATGATGTTGAAGATAGTAATTGTTTTATAGTACAACCTTCTAGATTAGAAATGGATTCTGGAACGCTTAACTCTTGATGATGGATAGTATTTTATCACATTTCCAAGATTATGATGTGTCTTATGATGTTGAAGATAGTAATTGTTTTATAGTACATCGTTTATGATGAAGTAGTGAAATTGCCAACGTTGTTCGCATGGAGTCTACTCCAAGGGTGGAAAAGAATCAGACCCATTCTCAGAAGACAGTATGATGAAGCCTTTACTATACGTGTATATGTTTTTATAAGTTAAGTTTTTCTTTCATTATCACAATTATTATAGTTATCTATTCTCTTAGGATCCAACTCCGGAGATCCATATTGCATCTCCCACAATTGTGATAGGAGAGACCATTACATGTGATGGACTTTCTTGGTGATATTTGTATTTACATTATGGTTATGATTATTATTATAGGGAATGGACTCTTGTCTAGCTAAGAGGGACTTATCTTACATAGATAAGAGTCATTATGGATTTTCTACTTAGTAAGTTTGCTTATGTAAAATTGTCATTTATAAAATTGGGGTATATTAAAAGTTAGAGAGTGTTCAAGAAAGTATATATTATAATTTTTTAGGTAAATGGTCTTAGTGGTGCTAAAGTATTGAATCATGGGTTGCAATAAAAAAGGTTGAAAACTGGTGACTACTCTAGAATCACTTAGAGGATAAGTAATCAATGAGCTAAACTTAAATCTTATGCTTGTTACGATTCATTAAAAGAGGGATTTCTCTACCGCGCACCCCAAGGATCTATTCATGTTGTTATGGGTTTGTTACACAAGCCATTGAGAGAGATCAAGGCCAAGCACAAAGAGATATTTATTTTATGAATGGGAAAGACAATATAATTTTAGTATGGGGAAGTGAACAACTTTTTACATAATAAAACAATTTGTTGAGTATGGATCATGTTATGTACAAGCTACATCCATGTTATTACTGCAAAAGAGAATTTTATTTACGTGAGAAAAAATTTTGCAATTTGGAGTTGTACATCCAATATTTTGTCCATCTGTTTGCTTCTTGCTCCATTTTTGCATGCTCAAGTTGTAATCTTCCTTGCTCAATTTATTTCACTGTTTCAGTGAAATGCATTAGACTTTTCTCCATTCTCTCTCCCAAGCCTTCATTTGAATTTCTTTTTCTTTTTAAGCGTTTGCATTCAATTCATGTTTGGTTAATCATATATTCTTTATGTTCCTTTTCTTCGTCAATATCTTTCATGTACATAGACTAGTCTTCTTCATGTGATTTACCCATTTCCTATGTTTCTTTGTGTGTTGTGGAAGTTTTTAAATTAACCCATTCTTTTTAATTATAACCTTGCATCAGGCCAATCTCCTTGGGAGTTTTTCCTATAATGTGTTCCATATCATTATAAAAATTCCATGTTGATGGTGTCCCCATTGTGTTGTTTTCCACATGTTTCTCTTTCTTGAAATTCTTCTTCAATATGTTCCACTTGTACTTACATTGAATGCATGTGAAAGATGTTATACATTCAAGATTAACATTATTTTCCACTTGATCCCAATGCTTCTTACCAATATTTCCATGATTTAAATTCACATAAACATCTTCAAACTTCAAAATCAATGTTTCCACAACTTTTTTGGGCCAAAGTTCTTTTCTACATTCCTTGGTTATGTCTTCATTTTTCATTTCATTTTCCTTTGTTTAACTTAATGGAATGATTTCCTAATCATGTTGAGGACAACTATTAAGTCCAACATCATGAGAAAATGATTGATTATATGCACTATAAGATTCCTCCAAATCAACATCATATGCATTATTCAAATTGATTTTTGAACTCCTAAATCCTTGATAATTGGCTGAGATGAAGAACTGAGGAAGGAACTAATGGAAACCTTTTGTAATTGTTTTATAATGGTAAGATTGAAATGTTGGAACTAATGGAAACTTTTAGTAATTTATTTAGAATGGTGAGATTGAAATGTCGAAAATGAACTTGAACATTTTCCCTCATATTCCACTTTGTCCATTGCATCAACTTCTAATAATTAGTGCACACATTAAGGAAAAATTATTTCAAAAGAATAAAAAAAAAATCAAACTACTTACATTATTACAATTCCCAAATCAAAACACTGCGCTATATATATATATATATATATATATATGCAATCCTAGATACATTTTGAATAGTCTATATAGCATAAAATTTTAATCCAAACATATGAAACAAAACTTAAATACAACAAAAGCACATATATTATTGCAAAACCCAATTCTAATTCTATGTAAATTAAAAACCAAAAACTAAGAACATTAACAAATTACCATGCAGTTTCCAAATAGCAGTTTAGATAGAGCATAAATATAATGCCTCTTTTTAAAGATGTCCTTCCCTAATATAATGCCTCTTTTTAAACATGGCCTTTTTGCCTACTCGGACACATACTTATTGAGGAATATTAGTAATTATGTTCTTAAGCATTTCCAGAATAGTAATGGTTAACTAAACATGTATACTTGCTTTGCTCACCACTCATGATTGTATCGTTTCTTCGAGTAGCTGCATTTACTTTTTCTTTAATTCTTGTAAAAAATGGTTTTGAAAAAATATTTTATAAAAGTTATGGAAATGGGAAGCCACAACTTTTTTTTTAAGATGGCGATGGTCGATCCATTATATTTACTAATTGAACCAATGTTATTATCTCTAGTTCCTTGCCCATAAGCCCAAGATACAATAGCCACAAGATACACACCACTTAACTCCTTTTTTTTATCTATCCATTTATCATTCATCCATTTCCTCAATGCATAAAATGGGGTGGCTTAATTCAATCTTTATGAATCCAAAGATGCTGGTCGAAGGGATATTGATCTCCTACAGCAGAAGCCAGCAGTGGCTAATGAAAGAAATGAGAGATTAATTAATTAATTAGGATAAATGCTCTAGGGATGCTGCACAAAAAATAGATTGTGGTCACCAATACCTTTACTTATAGTTGTGGGGGCTAATATTACTTATCAGACAATAACTTGTTTCTATATCTAATTCTGAATTGTTATGTCTGGAACGGATAAGGAGGAAACACTGTGACTTTGCATTGCTTGGGGCTAGAGCGTATCAAGACCTATTTCAAACAAAGTTTTTAGCAATGAAAAGCATTGTGGGAGAGCAAGGAGAAATGAATATGCCTCTGAATCTAGATGAAAAACTAATAAGACACTAAATCTAGTGGAGTACCTAATTTCTAAGAATGGTTGTGAAATTTTTTTCTTATAAAAGTTATGGAAATGGGGAAGGGACAACTCTTTTTTCTATGCAATGGCTCTAATTATTGGAAAAAACAGTTTTGAAAAACTAAAAACTAAAATAAAATTACAACAACAATTATGGAAACTTTGCAAAATAGAAAATATACAGTTTTCTTCTTTTCAAATAC
Source organism: Pseudotsuga menziesii (assembly GCA_001517045.1). Classification (NCBI taxonomy): domain Eukaryota; kingdom Viridiplantae; phylum Streptophyta; class Pinopsida; order Pinales; family Pinaceae; genus Pseudotsuga; species Pseudotsuga menziesii. The sequence goes on along the minus strand of LPNX010496525.1, from coordinate 55,955 downwards.
CCCCACACCATTTACAATACCAGTACTCTTTGCTACTTGTGATTCAGGTCCAATGCATCCCTTTTATATTTCCCACACATTTAAATTCCCTTCCTTTCCTTATAGTAGAAACCTTACCTTCATGTGTGTAGCCTTTACCACCTCTCGCGCTACTACGACTCATGCACCATCAAAATGTTCATCACTATCTAGTGAAGGAAAGTACACAGAGACATGCTCTATGAACTGAATGAACCTACCCATCCAGCTATTTTGGAATTATGTAATTACTCTGCTGCCAGGCTGCAACTGATTTTGAAGTGGCAACATCATCTACCGAAACTTCGAAGAGCCATCACCCTTCACCTTGTCTCCACCGCAACAATGAAGAGCCGCAAACCACCTCATTGGCACACTACCAAACAAACAATAGATTATTTAAATTATCAAAAGGCATTTTTGTTGCAACAAAATAGTGCCAGCAAAGCACATCTAATTCTCCTGAAGAGGAAGCCTAGTTTATATTTCTGTCAGACTGTAACAGACAGTAAATTATACACAGACTCAATCCCGTTTTTTGTATAAACAAAGGGCTAGCTTGTATTTAATGACTGACTTAGCTATAATCCTATATATACTTAGTTTGTAAACCATATTTCAGATGCTGAACATGAACATCAGAGCGTAATATAAACAAAGTTGAAACTCTGATATTTTCCTGTGTAATTTTATTTTACTCTATTTTTTAGTTGAAAAACTCAGTTTTAGTTTTTATGTCAGTCTGCAGTAACAACCAAACCAAACATAGTTTATTTTGATGAGAATTTTTTTTATTAAGTTTGTAGAATATTCGTGATAAGATTTTGGACGCAAAGGTCATCAAATTAGTGAAAAATAGTGAGCTGCAACAGAGCTGTGTTTGAGCTGTGAGTGACGTCAGCAGTCGCAGTTAGTGGATTTAAGCATATAGAGTGTTGCCGGATTTAACAACCAGCTCCAACACCTTCTACTGGGTACTGTTAGCAGTAGCAGCCAAGCTACAACAGTCCTATAGGAATAAAAATTGATTTTGTAAAGTTTGTCAGTGAGTTGTAGCCAATAATATACAACTTTCCTGTAGGTTGTTTTTGAAGTTGTTCATGAAGTTTTCAGTGTTGATGTTGAAGAAAGCGACACTCCCCTACCTTCCCCATAGTGGTATCATAGCATGGTTAAGTTTCATCTCTTGTTTAAGAGCCTGGTTGAGTTTTAATGCTTATTTGTTTTTGAAATTAATTAAGATGGCTACTAACAACAGTGTAGTGAAGCCACAAATTACAGTGTTGTCTGAAAGGAATTATGACACCTGGTTTATTAAGATGAGAACTATCTTGTGTGCTCATGATATTTCGGAGTTTGTTATGATTGGCTATCTTGAACCAGCTAATCAAGCGGTTGAGTTGGCCTTGACCAATGTTGAATGTGTTATGCTGAAGGAAAATCAGAAGAAAGATAACAAAGCTCTTGGTCTTATTCAGCAAGGTCTGAGTGAATCTATTTTTCTGAAGATATCAAGTGCCGAGTCTTCAAAGAAAGCTTGGGACACTCTTGAAACATGCTATCAAGGTGTGACCAAGGTGAAGAATGTTAAGTTGAAGAATTTAAGAAGAGACTTTGAGAATCTGAAGATGAAAGACAATGAGACTGTTGATAATTTCATGACACAAGTCATGAGTGTTGTAAACCAGCTACGACAATATGGTGAAGATCTTCCAGTTCAACGTGTGATTGAGAAATTGCTAAGATGTTTTCTGAAGAAGTTTGAAGCAGTGGTTGTTACAATTGGAGAGTTAAAAAATCTCAGTCAAAAACACATTGATGAGCTGACTGGTTCATTGCTTGCTCATGAATCAAGAATGAACAGGAATGATGATAGTCCTTTAGAAAATGCTTTTAAATCTCAGTTAAACGTTACTAGAGGAAGAGGTAGAGGAAGAGCTATTAACATGGGAGGAGGAGGATGAAGTACTGGTCATAGTGACGGTAGAAATGATACTGAAAATGAAGAGAAGTTACAGAAGAGTAATCCTAGCGTAAGGGGGAGTAGCAGCAGAGCAGGACAGTCAAAAAATTAGAGGTATGATAAATCTAAAGTTCAATGTTTTTATTGTAAGAAATTTGGGCATTTTGCTAACAAGTGTTCGAAGAAACAAGTAGATTCTAGTAAGTTGTCTACACACATGACAAAGGAGACTGAAAATGAAGAGCACTCTATGTTTTTGACTTGTAATGTCACCTAGGAAAGTTTAAAAGATATTTGGTTTTTGGATAGTGCATGTAGCAACCACATGATTGGAAATAAGGAATTATTTTCAAGTATAGACACCGGCATATAGTCTGAAGTAAATTTGGGTAATGAATGTAAGGTAAAAATTAATGGTAAAGGTGTGATTGTTGTGTATGCAAAAGATGGTAAAACAAGAACTATTCATGATGTTTATTATGTTCCTGGTTTGATATGTAATTTATTGAGTGTTGGACAATTACTGGAGAAAGAGTACAGAGTATTATTTAAGAAAAAGGTATGCACGGTTTATGATAAATATCCAAGTAAACAGTTTATTGCCAAAATAGAGATGACAAAGAATAAAATGTTTCCGCTGACTATGAGAAATGATTTGACTAACTCTTTGAATACTTATAAAACTAAGATTTTAGATCAATCATGGTTATGGAATTTGAGATATGGCCATTTACATTTTGGTGGTTTAGAATTGCTACCAAAGAAGCAGATGGTAAAAGGATTGCCGAGTATTGAGTAGCCAGCAGGCTGGTGTGAAAGTTGCATATTGGGAAAGCATCATAGAGAGAAATTTATTTTTGGAGTCTCAAACACAGCAAAGGAACCATTGGAGCTGGTACACACTAATTTGTGTGGACCGATGCAAACACCTTATTTGACTGGTAATGTTTATTTTATGTATTTTATTGATGATTACAGTCGAAAAACTTGGGTGTATTTGCTGAAACAGAAATCTCAAGAATTTGATGTGTTTAAAAGTTTTAAAGCTATGGATGAAAAAGAGAGTAACAAATTTATTAAAGTCTTGAGATCAGATGGAGTAGGTGAGTATATGTCAAATGAATTTACAGATTTTTGTAAGTATGATGGGATTAAAAGGCAATTTACTGCATGCTACACTCCATAGAAAAACAGTGTAGTAGAAAGGAAGAATCGAACCATTATGAACATGGCTCGAAGTATGATGAAGGAGAAGCATCATTCAAATGAATATTTGGGAGATGATATTACTTGTTTAGTGTACATCCTGAACAGAATCCCAATGAAAAGCGTGAAGGATCGAGTTCCTCAGTAAGCTTGGAACGGTAAGTGTAGCAGCATATCTCATTTAAGAAGTTTTGGTTGTGTAGCTTATGGACATGTACCTGAAGAGTTGAGGAGAAAGTTAGACGACAGAAGTCATAAATGTATTTTTGTTGGATACAGTGAAGAATCTAAACCATATATACTCTATAATCCCATCACCAAGAAGTATGTAATTAGCAGAGATGTGGTGTTTAAAGAAGAAGAAGCATGGGATTGGAGCATTGATAAATTAGTTGGTGAGGAAGCTGTAACACCTCACGTAGAAGATGAAGAAGATGAACAAGGCACACATGGAGGACAATTGACTCCACATACACCAGCAAAAAGGACACCTGCCAGAACGCCCAGAGCTCATGAACATGGTGAACCATCAAGTTTTGGTGGACAACAAGGAACAAGATCAAAGGTAAGAAATGAATCCAATCGCACATTGGCATCATTAAGAAACAGAGTTAGAGGTCACAAGACTAGAAGTTTAAGAGAATTGTATGAACAGAATGATGAAATAGATCAAGTTTCAAATTTTACATTTATAGCATGTGATCCTGTAGATTTTGAAGAAGCTGTTAAAAATGATGTTTGGATAAAAGCATTGGATGAAGAAATTGATGCCATAGAAAGAAATAATATTTGGAATCTTGTATATTTTCCTCAAGATAAAAAATGTATTGGTGTCAAATGGAATTATAAAACTAAGTTAAATGATGATGGTGATGTTGAAAAATATAAAGGAATACTTGTAGCTCAGGGGTTTAATCAACAACCTGGAATTGATTATAATGAGACATTTGCACCTATAGCCAGACTTGATACTGTAAGGATGGTATTAGCTATTGATGCTCATAATAAATGGTATGTACATCAAATGGATGTAATGTATACATTTTTTAATGGATCTTTAGATGAAGGGGTTTATGTGAGACACCCTCCAGGATATGAGGTTGATGGACAAGAACACAAAGCCTACATATTGAAAAAGGTGTTGTATGGATTGAAGCAGGTACCCACAGTTTGGTACAACAGAATTGATGAATATTTGAATGGTGAAGGATTCAGCAGAAGTCCAAGTGAACCAACATTGTATACAAAGGTAAATCAAGAAGGTAAAATATTGATTGTTTGTTTATATGTGGATGATTTGATATTCACGGGAGATCTGGCTGCAGATGAGTTCAAGAAAGCTATGAAAACAGAATTTGAGATGATTGATTTAGGAATGATGAAATATTTCATTGGTATTGAAGTAATCCAATCTGAAGATGGTATTTTTATATGTCAGTATAAATATGAAAATGATGTATTGAAAAGATTCAGAATGCTAAATTGTAAGCCAGCTGTAACTCCAATAGAAACTGGCACAAAACTTAGTAAGGAATATGATGGGTCAAAAGTTGATCCAACTATGTATAAGAAATTGGTTGGAAGTCTCATGTACTTAACTGCAATAAGACCTGATATAATGTTTGCAATAAGTTTAATTTCAAGGTTTATGGAAACACCAAAGTGTACCCACTCGCAAGCTAGAAAGAGAATCCTAAGATATATTTCCAGAACAACAAATTTTGGTATCCAGTATACATCTAATTCATATTTTAAGTTGATTGGATGCAGTGATAGTGATTTTACAGGTTCCATTGATGATAGAAAGAGCACATCTGGATATGTGTTATGTTTTGGATCGGGATCAAAAGCATGGGCATCGAAGAAGCAGGCCATAGTGACACTATCCTCTACTTAGGCAGAGTATGTTGCTGCAACAACAGCTACATGTCAAACAGTTTGGATGAGAAGAAATCTTTCTTAGTTATAGCATGAACAAAATGAACCAACTCTAATATTTTGTGATAATAACTCAGCTATTGCACTATCAAGAAATCACGTCTTTCACAGAAGAAATAAACATATTGATACACAGTATCATTTTATTCGTGAACTGATAAACAACAATGAAATCAATGTGAAATTTTGCACATCAAGAAATCAATTTGCAGACTTGTTTACAAAACCATTGGGAAAAGATTTGTTTGAACTTCAAAAGAAAAAAATTGGGGTTTGTAAGGTGTAACATAAATAAAGTGTTACAAAAATTTGTTTTTTGAGTGTAGTAATTAAGGGGGGAAATGTTGGAATTATGTAATTACTCCACTGCCAGGCTGCAATAGATTTTGAAGCGGCAACATGCTGTCAAAACTTTGAAGAGCCATCATCGTTCAGCTTGTGGCCGCCACAACACTGAAGAGCCGCAAAATGCCTCATCGGGACAAACCGCCTCACTGGCACACTACCAGAAAAACAACAGATTATTTAAATTATCAAAAGGGATTTTTGTTGCAACAGAAAAGTGCCAGTAAAGCACATCTAATAAAATAGAGAATCCTGTTTTTTGTATAAATGAAGGGCGAGCTTGTATTTAATTATCGACTTAGCCATAATCCTATATATACTTAGTTTGTAAACCATATTTCACACGCTAAACATGAACAACAGAGCGTAATAGAAACAGAGTTGAAACTCTGAGTGTAATTTGATTTTACTCTGGTTTTTAGTCAAAAAACTCAGTTTTAGTTTTTATGTTAGTCTGTAGTAACAACCGAACCAGCAGAGTTTATTTTGATGAGAATATTGTTTATTAAGTTTGTAGAATATTCGTGATAAGTTTTTGGGTGCAGGGGTCATCAAATCAGTGAAAAATAGTGAGCTACAACAGAGCTTTGTGTGATTTGTGAGTGACGTGGGAAGTCGCAGCTAGAGTTTATAGAGTGTTGCCGACTGTAATAGCCAGCTGCAACACCTTCTACTGGGTACTGTTAGCAGTAGTCGCTGAGCTGCAACAATTCTGTAGGAATAAAAATTGTTTTTGTAAAGTCAGTGAGTGAGTCGGAGCCAACAATGTACATCTTTCCTGTAGGTTGGTTTTAGTGTTGCTGTTGAAGCAAGTAGCACTCCCCTACCTTTCCCACAAGCTAGAATAGATGAACTTAAGGGAGTAAAAGAAATAAGGAAATGGTAAAGGCTCTAAAAATATGGATGAAAGATATATTTTCTTCCTCTCAAATAGGTCACTGCAAATAGGCTACTGGAGGACCAAATTGTTATTGGCTAGCTCGTAAATCAGGAACTAACACTAAAAATACATTAAGTAAAATAAGCACTTGGAAATATGTATTAAAATAAGCACGTGCAAATATGTATTAGATGGAAAAAAAATCCATTTGAAGAAAAGACCACATACAAATGCCAAATCATCGAGACAATCTATAAAATAGAATTTTTAGGCAGAGACTATCATCTTTTCTGTTAAATTACATTTATCTATAAAAATCAAATAACCGGCAATTTTGGGGAATGGACAATGAATACACTCCATATGCCTAAGAAAATAGAAAATTAGGATGCTATACAGTGTTTAAATGCTAGGAAACAGGACAACCTCCAATGGACAATGAAATACAGTTGATATATGTAATATAATCTAAGATCAGAATGCAATACAATATTTAAATTATGCTAGAAACAAAACTGCCTTCATTTTATAATACAGTTTTTAAACCCTGGGAAACAACGCCAAGTCAGTTCACAACCGCTTTCCATGTATTTAACATCTAGTAAATTAAATTTTAATTTTGTTATTAATTTTTAAGAAAATAAATTGCTGTAAGTTAAGTTTTAATTCACTAATTCAATTTACCTGAATAACTTGCAAATTGATATTAATTTGTATGTAACATCAGCTGTACTTCAGAGTGATTAGGGTGTACTTCAGAGTGATTAGTACACCCTAACAAGATGCTTTTTTTCAAAAAGCTAAGGCCAAGGATGCAGTTTTGATTGCTCGCGCGAGCTAAGAACAGACTTTTCAGGATCATGAAGCCTAGCTGAGCTCAGCTAAGGATTTTTAGGATCATGAAGCCTATCTGTTGTGTGGGTGCTTATTGCTTGCTTAATAATTTAGTGGTACATGTACATAATAATTAGAGTACTATCAATAATGAAATTATTTAATTATGCCATAAATAAGTTTAATGTTGAACAATTAACCATTAATATAGTATTGGAATTATTTATTTATGTGATAAACAAGTTTAATGTTGAACAGTTAACCATTAATATGTAATATGTACTTGAGAGGAGATTAACACATGTTTGATATAAATAAATATGACACAATTGTAAGGGCAAGTACCAGGTGGCTATTTTTTCTCTTAGTTTTCGTACATGGAAGGAAAAGGGCATGTGCTCAAAGTTTGTTGGCTTTATAGAATAATGGAAGAGACAATTTTGAGCACATGAGCGCTTCTAGGCTAGCTTGAGTGTAATGATGACGGCTCCAACACAAAACATAGATTTGATTTTGCATGATACACAGTAGACAGGTTTATGGTTTGGGGTTAAATTGCATCATGTTTTAATTGATGGTGATTCAAATTTGAAATTATAATTAATGGTCGAGCAGTTATACACAACGCTGCCTTTAGACCTTTATGGGGTCATGGGGTCATGAGATTTTGGGTGGAGGCTAACTTCTTTGCTCCATGCGCTGAGCCTATGTAGCATACAGCGAAAGCTTGTGTACAACCAATGGCGACAATAAAAAAATTTGAAAAATTTTAAGTGATCTTTGAAATCAAGGTGTAATTAACCATTATTATAACTGATTAAAAGGAGCAAGCAATCATAGTACAACTTGTCAGGAACCTTGCTTGAGTTATGGCTGCATGGCAGTCCATCCCTTCAAGCGCACTAATTTTCACATCCTACATGTGGGAAGCCTATCTGCTCCTCAGACCTTTTTAGACCTAATATATTCATTTCCCTGTGCCCTAAATGGTTGGTAGCCCTTAGTTCCATCTAAATCAACCATTCCTCCTTCTGCAGAATTTGCAACTGTAAAAAACGAAGAGAGACATCGTTAACGCTGCGCTACAATACAAATACATAACGCCCACCAATTTAGCAGCAGAAATATGAGATTATCTTAACCCAGTAGACATTTGATATGGAGGATAAAAGTTCACTAGGACATGGAGGATATGGTATCACAAGCTCTTCTTCTCACAAGGCCGGAAAACACAGTAAGCAGATGGTATGTCTGCAATTGTCAGAATATAACGCTACCTCTACTTCTCATGGAGAATCATGTCCCAGTCATCGGTAGCATTGCGTAGACAGCATAGACAACCAGGCGATTGAAGTTGCCCAGGAGTGCTTCATGTGAGTAATATATATATATATGGGGTTCAATCTGTACAAGTTATCAGAATTCTCTACGCCCCACGTTTGACTTCATTTTGGTTAGTTTAAAAATTCTGAGGGAGGTCAGTATTTTTGTGCAAATGCAGGTATAAGTTTGGTTTCTGTCCCAATGGACCTAATTGTAGTTACAAGCATACCAAGCTTCCAGGTCCACCGCCTCCAGTGGAAGAGGTTCTAAATATCATTAAAAGGCAAGAAGCTTTTACTAATAAAGCCACGTATAGCCAAACTATTTGGCAACCTAACTCCATGGCTTCAAGTCTACAACAAGGAACTTCAAGGTATTCTCTAACTTGCTGTGTTAATTTGTCTGGTCCAAGTTGAACTCTTATTTGCGTACGTGTTCCATGTCAATATGTACCATTATCGATTTATATTTCCACTCTTTCTTTATACAACTACAGGTATTTTGTTATCAAGAGCAACAATCTAGAAAATTTGCAACTCTCTGTAGAACGAGGGATGTGGGCAACTCAGCCAAGAAATGAGAGCATTCTTAACGAAGCATTTCATCTATGTGATAACGTTATGCTCATCTTTTCTGTCAACCAAGCCCACCATTTTCATGTAAGTACCTCTTGAGTGTAAGTACCATTTTCATTTATTCTTCTGAAATTGAGTTCTAATTATATCTTCAATTCATAAATTCATTTGTAGGGATGTGCAATTATGGCGTCTAAAATAGGTGGTGCCGCTAGTCAAGCCACATGGAATGATGGCCATGGTCATTTTAAAAATTTTGGCAACAATTTCCGTGTAAAATGGCTAAAGGTCAGGATTTAAACTTTTGTCATATTTCTATTTTCCTGATGTGTTGTGTACTCAATTATTCCAATCTGATACTCATCATCATGTGGAAGAAAATAAATCATTATTGAATATGAATGTTTAGTGAATTCATATAAGAACAAATTATTACTCAAAACAAACAAGCTATCCTCTTCCATTACAAAATGCATTTATTTTGGAAAATGTGTGAAGAAAATTCTGTTTCGAGTACTGGCTGTTTAGATTTGAACTGTGCAAGAAGTTATGTAATGTGTTACATTTCTCTTCTATTTCGTTAGCTTTACCAGTTGCTCTCTTTAATATATCACATGAAAATGGGATGAATTTTGTAGGAAGTACTTTGTGATTGGATTTTATTTTTGCTGATTTATAAACACATAACTTAAATACTTCTGAGAGTTCAGTATTTTTATATAAATAAACATATTTTTACAAAAAAGACATTTTTATTATATAATTAAAAATAATTTCTTAAACATTATTTTTTATATTTATACACATATTTTATTATATAAATAAAAACTTTTTACTTGAAGTACTTTTTATCTGAATAACTTTTAATTAGTGATTGACCAAATTAGGAAATTAACTCATCTAAAGAATTACTACCTAACTTTTCTCATTTGATAATTAAGGGTCATCCCACTGATTAAATCTCTTCATCAACTATTCTCAGTTTACAATTTGGGGAATGCATAATAAGATCTCATTTCCATGCTTTCTCAATTACTCGATTCACATGAATAAACATCTCCATCAACTATTCTCATCTTAGATTTTTGAGGATATTCAAGGGTTTGATTGGGCATTCGGATTCATAAAAAGATCGCAGCTTTACGGGATCATCATCTGAAAGGCCGCGTAATCATATGAAAACTATGACCGTCCTCTAAGAGTTGCATTATGGTTACTATTCTAATTATGATGGTAAATGGGAGAGAAGCTTTATTTATTATGTACAGATATTTTAATTTTTAATCACATGAATAAACCTCTCCATCAACTATTCTCATCTTAGATTTTTGAGGATATTCAGAGGTTTGATTGGGCATTCGGATTCATAAAAAGATCGCAGCTTTACGGGATCATCATCTGAAAGGCCGCGTAATCATATGAAAACTACGACCATCCTCTAAGAGTTGCATTAGGGTTACTATTCTAATTATGATGGTAAATGAGAGAGAAGATTTATTTATTATGTACAGATATTTTAATTTTTAATTTAGATATTTAGAAATAAATAATTTTGTAAGCCGGGTAAAACTTAAATTTTTTTTCTTTGTAAATTCAATAAATGTGCCTTTACCTCACTGTATTTGTATTGGTAGTCTTGAAGGTATCTAAACCAAAAACTCTTAGACTAGAATTTTTATCAATCTGATTTTTTCTCACGTAATTCAATTTATATATTATCGTGACTCGATATATTAATAAAAAAATGAGTGGATTGCCAAATTACGGTAGAATCATCCGATACAAAAGTCTTTATAAATATATATCAAAATTGCTGGCTAAAGAAGGCCAAGCCTAAAAACTATCCATATAATTTTGTACTTTGCCTAATATCTTCCGTGAATTCATTTTATGGATGGTGTACAACCTTACAGCATGTTCTAATTTTTCCTATGATTTTTAAACCTCCCGTGACCAGGTTAGAAGGGTTTGGTTGTTTATATGTTTTAAGCTTTTGTTCAATTTTTTTTTTGTTAAGAAGTGTAATGTCAAAAAGGACTACTATCAATATTATATTAATTAGTTAGTTAGTTGTGCAGTTAAGTTGCTCACATTATTTAGAATTGGTAGCCCATAGTATATGATCACCCAAGGTATTTACGTATGGTTTTGCTTTTATGTAGTTTTATAAATACTGCTACTTAATATTGAGAAAGAAAAATTCATTTTCCTATGCAATCTCGCTGCCCATTCTGTGTTCCGGTGTTTTTTGCTTCCTTTTGTTTTTTTTTAACATGGTATGAGAGCCCATGGCTTGATTCATTCCTTTGTTTTTTGGGTAAGCCTTTTCACATAGTGGAAAGCACACACACAAGAAGGTTGCCATTGAAGCCTGAACACATCGAGTAATTGGGTGTTTTATTTTTATTTATTTTTATCTCTTGGGTAAGCCTTTTCACATATTGGAAAGCACAAGCATAGATCCAATCTTACTCGAGGTTGTGATGTATACAAGAAGATCGATTCTTGAAGATGGTGCTACCAGAAGCACTACAAGAAGAATTTGAAGATGTAAGAAATATCTTAACACCGTAAGGTTTATGGAAAACCTTTTATGGAGATGAGTATGATGTATGGGCATTCAAATTAAGTAATTTGTTGAAATTACAAGATATGTGGCATTTCATATGTAACGTCCCCATACCCCATAATGCGGATTATAAAAAATTTTGCTTCAAGAACACTTGTTCTCTTTTCAAACACCGGGCATGGACCTTAAATCACTCTTTCACCTTCATTATTAGGCTTAAGGACCCCTATACATCACTGTAACAGTTGTTCCACCATTAACAAATTCATTCTGTGCACGAAAAGCCTTCTTCTGCACTGAACTTGTTATTTATGCACTTCACCTTCCACACTTCTGCTCTCCACCTTTCGGACCTTGGGAGCCAGAAACTCAAAGGATCAATGAAGTGAATGGTTATCCTTCCACCTTCGGCACTTGCATTTTTCCCCCTTCCAACCTCATAAATCAAAAATCAGAAACATAATGTGTGACGGGAAGATTTAATGACTCTTTCATCTTCTGCCTCCCCAATTTTTAATTTCTGCCTTCCGCACTTTGGAACTCGAAACCGGAATCTCAATGTGCCATGGAACACTTAACGACTCTTCCGTCTTCCGCCTTCTGTACTTCTTCTTTTCGTCTTTCGCACCTTGGAAATCGTAAAGTTAACTCTTGACGGAGTCCTTCAACCACCATTCCTCCTTCCTCCTTCCTCCCTTCTGCATTCTAATCTCAAAATTTGGAATTCGAAAAAATCTCAAATGACGCAACCTCTATCCTCGTTTCTGCCTTTCCGTCCTCCAGTGCAGAACTCTAGAATGCGAAGACCAACTCTTTATTTTATCCTTTCTTTGGTTTTCCACCTCTAGCCTTTCACCTTCTGCAAGCATATCCCAGGGTGCGGAAAACCCACATTTTTCCTTAACGTTTCTCCTGATTTCCACATTCCGCCTTTTGCAGGAGGATCCCGAAAGTCAGAAATCCCACATTTTTCTTTGATTAAACTTCTTTTTCCTGCCTCCCGTATTCTGCCTTCCATTGCGGATCTCGGGGTGCGAAAACACTTCAGATGCAAACTAACTCTTTCACCAGGCTTTTCTAGCCTCTAGGGACTTAAACAAAATGCATTTAACATACAAGAAAATGCAGAAGTAATATGTGGGGAAATATACACAAGTAAACCACTGTTTAGTCATCATCAAGCATCCAACATGAACATAATGATTCATAGACAAATATATGGCATAAGCAAGCATAACATAGATATTTATGCAATAGTGAATCCTACTTCATTCATAGGAAACATTCTTATTTGTCTATTCATCCTATTCATTCACAAGCAACTTCAAGACATAAACAAGAATAACATAGAATATGTATCTTGATGATTAATTTGTCCCACAACTAGCTAGGTGTTTGCAATGTTCCACCCAACCATAGGCGAGTGTGTTCATTGATTTCTCAACACACTGCCACCCCCGAGCTGGGCATGATTTCAACAAGGAACTTGGGAACAACAGGCTTACACACAACCAACACACATCAAAACAAAATAAAACCAACCTATAGTTCAATTTCTCAGACTTTCCAAGGAAACAAGGAAAAACAGAACAAGAGATAGCCAAACCAGCTAACAATTGAGCTTACCAGGCTTCTAAGGTAATCGAAAGGTAGAATTGTTACGATAGTGAGTTCAACCCCAGAGCTAAGGACACCTACACCAGATCTGGATTGGCCTCTACAACTCCTACACCACCCAACACAAGGAAGTATTCCTTTCATTGCTACAAAGTCCTTCAGGCCGTACCTTCCCTTCGAGTGTTATCTTGGGTGTGCGGGATGGATTTACCTACCCCTCTTGATTTGTATGTGAGGTTCCTCTCTTTAATAGGATTATTATCCAATTCTATCTCTCCTCCACTCCTAAGCCTTCAAACCAAAACATGGATGCACAACATAGCAATCTTCAAGGAAAACATTTCCACATAGGGTTCACTCTGTAACATAGAGAAAACAAGGTCTCATACCACAATGTCACTCAGACAAAACATTGCAGAACTACACTTCCACACACAAGATAGTAGAACCACCACATTGTGTGTCTCCAGAGCAAAACGAATGATCCAAGAATGATCAAATGATAGAATAATCAACAACCAAAACGGTCAGGAACAACAAAACCTTCTCACGCCTGGGAGAAAGGATGGAATGGCACACATCACGCTCTTTCTTGCTACTGAATCAAGAATGTAGCTTCCTAGAATGTAGACTTGCATGCTTGCTCAATCAAGCCATTATACTTCCATGCCTTTCTCTGCCCAATGCATTAACTACCTTAGCAACTTCTGGAAGAAATTGATGATTGAGGAAAAATGACAAAAAAGGTAGTTGAGGGTTCATGGGTTTCCCCATTGACATCTAGTCATACCCTATTGGATCAGGGGATTTGACTAACTCGCTTCCATATCCCTTGTGTAATCATGCCCCCATCTCTTTAATGTTTGTAGTCCCATATCTAGATGTGGCATTATATTAATTTGTACATTACGTGATATATCAAACATATATAGTGTGCTTGAATTAGCACCAAAACCATATGTATCAACCTTGATCACCTATCCACAAACATCAATCAATGGTAGATACTTGGCCTTGAGCTCCTTGTC
>LPNX010496525.1:0-41610 GCA_001517045.1 Pseudotsuga menziesii | reverse complement strand
ACAACATTGTCCTTAGTTTTTTACCATCTTAAACAAAATGCTACACTGGAACCGCCCTCAGTGCTCCACAAAATTAAACAAAAATGGATGCGTCAACTGCATGGAATCCTCTAGCTCCCATGTAGCCTCTTCAGGGTTGTAGTGCTCCCATTACACTTTTACCTATCCAACGACTCGATTCCAAAGCATTGTGACCTTCCTGTCGTGGATACGCAATGGCTCAGTTTGGAAATCTCCCTTGGGTTCCACCTAAATCACATCCCAATCAATCACATGGTTAGGATCATGTACATATTTCTTAACCAAAGAAACATGAAAAACATTATGAGTCCTAGTGATAGCGGGCAATGCAAGTCTATATGAAACTGATCCTATGCTTTCAAGCACTTCAAATGACCCACAATATCAAGGAGACATCTTGACACAACTTCCAAGATTCAAGGAAATCTTCCTTTCCCTCGCTCAGAGGTAAACACGATTCCCAACGCTGAATTCTCTTTTCACCCTATGCTTATCTCCATATATTTTTTGTCTGTTCTAGGCTGCTTTTATATTCTGCCTAATCTTTGCAACCTTCTGTTGCATCTCCTTGAGCAATTATGGACCATGTACAATCCTATTTACTGGATTATCCCATGTCACAAGTGTCCTACATCTTCTTCCATACAAGGATTCATAAGGACTCATCCCCAAGGATGCTTGTTGTCCATTATTATAAGCAAATTATACCAAGTGTAAATAATCTTCCCACTTGGATGTTTTTTCCATCACATACATATGAACCATTTCTTCAAGTAGTTGATTCACTCTCTCTGTCTAACCATCAGTCTAAGGATGGTAGGCAGTGCTGAAGTTCAACTTCATACCCAAATATGCGAACAAACCCTTCCAAAAATTGGAATTGAACTTAGGATCCTTGTCAGAGAGACTATTGCCTTAGGAAATCCATGCAATTTGAAAATATCCTCAATGAATATTTTTGCAATAGCATCAGTCTTACGAGTGAACTTTACTAGTATAAAATATGTTTCCTTTGTGAACTTGTCCACCACAACAATGATGGAATCATGTTGCCTCCAATTCATTGGAAATCCTATTATAAAATCCATGGAAACAACTTCCCATTTCCATTCTAGAACTAGCAAAGAATTCAACCAACCTATTGGGTGTTGATGTTCAACCTTCACCTACTGACATTTCATGCACTTTGAAATATATTCATCAACATCCTTCTTCATTCCTGGCCAAAAATACTGCTTTCTAGCTATAGCATTTGTCTTATGATATCCTGGGACCAGAATATGGAGTTTGATGGATCTCATCTATAACAATTCTCCTCAAATTTGTTACACTTGGAATATAAATTCTATTTTTATAGGTAAGAAGTCCATCTTCTTCCAATTTATATCCCTCATACCTCTTCTCAAGACTTTCCTACTGCAATTTGTCTTTTATCTGCACATACATTTACTCTTCAACAGTATGATTAACAATATGCAGTATGAAATGTGATTGGAAAATACTAAGAGATTCTAAGTGCATTTCATGCATCTTCCTGTTGAATGCATCAACCACTTTGTTTTCTTTTCCTTTTATGTGTTTGATTTCATAATCAAACTCACATAAAAACTCCAACCATCTAGCTTTCCTAGCATTTAGAGTTGGTTGATCAAACAGATATTTCAAACCACATTGGTCTATCCTCAACTCAAATTTTCTACCCATTAAGTAATGTCTCCACCTCTTGAGAGCATGTACTATGGTTGCAAGTTCTAAATCATGAGTGGCATAGTTCTTCTCATGATCTTTCAACTTTATTGACTCATAACATACTATGTGGTTGCCTTGCATAAGAACTCCTCCCAGTCCTTGACCGCATGCATCAGTACACACCACAAAATCTTTCTCTGGGCTTGCAATTTTCAAAACTAGTGCACTTATGAGAAGATACTTCAACTACTGGAAGATTTCCTAACACCTTGGTGTCCATTCAAATTTATTCCCTTCCTTTGCAAGGAAGTGATTGGATGTGCAACCTTGGAGAATACTTCAATGAATCTCCTGTAGTATCCTGCAAGGCCCATAAAATATCTTACATCTATCACATGTCTTGTGGTAGTCCAATTCATAATGGCTTCAATCTTCTTAGGGTCTACAAATATGCCCTCATCCGAGATGATGTGACCCAAATAATGAATTCTATATTTATAGAAGTCACACTCGCTCAACTTTGCATACATATTATGCTCCTCGAGCAATTGCAATGCCATTCTCAGATGTTCTTCATGCTTTATAAATAAGAATGTCATCAAAGAAAACAAGAACAAACTTGTCCAAACTTACTTGTTGAAAACACTATTGATAAGGCACATAAATGTAGCTGGTGCATTTGTGAGACCAAATGGTACCACTACAAACTCATAATGTTTATACCTTATTTTGAACGTTGTCTTATGAATGTCTTCATCCTTGATTCTTATCTAATGGTAATGAGACCTTAAATCAATCTTAGAAAATACCTTTGCTTCTCTCATTTGATCAAAGAGGTCATGAATCCTAGGCAAAGGGTATTTATTCTTCACAGTGACATTCTTTAGCTATCTGTAATCAACACACAGTCTGAGTGTACCATCTTTCTTCTTCACAAACAACACAAGTGCTCCCCAAGGGGACACATTTGGTCTGGTATACTTCTTTTCCAACAATTCTTGCAGCTGCATCTCCAGCTCGAGCATTTCTGGTGTACTCGTCTTGTAGGCTGTTTTAGAAAATGGTGATGCTCCTAGAAAAATTTCAATTGTGAAATCAATGTCCCTCTTTGGAGGAAGCCCTAGAACTTCATCAGGAAAAACATCCCCTGAATTTCTGCAACACATGAAATTCATCAAACCTAGGAGTTTCATTCCCTGCTACCTCCAACACATGGGATGAATACACTTTGAAACCTTTCCTATTCCTAACACAAATAACCTTTGGAATTCCTCTCATAACCCTTAAGTTTCCTTCTCCATCCAAGCACTCAAAAGTCTTGCTATAACAATCAAGCTTTACTTTGTGTTCTTCCAAACAATCCATTCTACACAAGTGACTAGTCCACTCATGACCAGTGGACATTGCTTTAACATTTCACTAACCTTTCTCTTGGTTTTGGTGGCTAGTTGGACTGACCATGATTTTATATGCTTTAACTTCTTAAAAGAACAAATATCAACTACTCTAGGAGTAATATAATTGTGAGTAGAATTAGGGTCAATCAAAACAAAAACAGATTGCTCAACAATCTTACCTGCAAATTCAACCACAATTACTGATTATCTACATGGCAGTCCTCAAGTGCTGCATAAATGCTAGGGATGGTCCTTGCTACTTGATCCACAGTTTATGCTTATTGAATGTTGTAAGTTGGACTTACATACCACTCGTCATGAGGACAGTTCCTACACGTATAAGGTCCTGCACATCTACAACATTGGAGAGGTTCTCTGTTTTCTTTTGGATTTCTTGTCTTTTCCTCCATCACTTTAGTTGGTTGGTTCACAGCTTGTGATGGCCATTGATTCATGAAGTTAGAAGGTTTAAAACATTTCTTCCTCTGATCATACTTTTTGTTCTTCTTTTCCTTCCATGTCTTATGGTAATCAAGCTTTCCTTTATTCTATTCATAACAATACTTGACCTATCTTATAACTTCTTCTAAGGTTTTGGGTTCATCAAATTCAATATTGTTTTTGTAAGATTGAGGCAACCCACTCAGAAAACACTGGATTTTTACTATTTCGTCCTTGATATACCTGACATAAATCAATAGTTCCAAGAACTTATTGGCATACTCTTCCATGGTCTACTACCCCAATCTCATCTCATGGAATTATTTAATCTTACCCTCATAGTACCTATTAGAGAGGTACTTCTGCCTGAAAATTTTCTGGAACTGTTTGCACACAATCTTTCTTTTATTGATATTCTTCACTTTCTTGAAGTGCTCCCACCATATGGATTCTCTTCTAGTCAAATTGAAGATGACTACCCTAGCCTTCATATTTCTAGAGAAGTCTTGGACTTGAAAATATTTTCTCATCCCAAGAAGCCAAGCTTCAGCTTCTTGACCATTCTTTATCCTTCCATTAAAGGTAGGTGGCCTTGCCTTCCTGAATTCATCACATGAACGAATCTGGTAATGAATATTTATTTCGTTCCTATGAGACAAAAAATATGAACCCCTAGTGGGTCCTCCTGAGTTATACGATCCACTCAAAGACCTATTTCTTATTCTAGCATTGTTCCTACTTTCTTTCTGGATCTACCATTCAATGCTCTTAGGTCATCCGCCTCTGGATATCTGTCAAACCCTACAGCATGGCTGCATTTAGATGATTTTTCTCTTCCTAATCCTTAACCAATATTCCATTATCTCCCCTATAACTTTTCAT
The DNA here is from genome assembly GCA_001517045.1 of Pseudotsuga menziesii. Taxonomy (NCBI): domain Eukaryota; kingdom Viridiplantae; phylum Streptophyta; class Pinopsida; order Pinales; family Pinaceae; genus Pseudotsuga; species Pseudotsuga menziesii. Next base: position 37,180 of record LPNX010496525.1, on the reverse strand, counting down.
CTCCACCCTTAGGCTTCTCACGGTGGTTGCAAAATCTAGCGGAGTCTCTTGGAATCTTCTCCCATTAGACTCTGTCTCAGCATTTCCAATGCAAACATTCCCCCCCATAACATCTTCATCATGCTCAAAGGGATCCTACACATCATTCATGTCGTAGGTTCTCATGGCTGGGCCAAAAACCTAATTTATAGGCTACACTATGACTCTACAATATGTGTTAGTCAAACACACTGTTGGATCTATGACAAAATCAAAATAAGAAAACCATTTTCTTACTGTTACCAACAACTCTGTTAACTGTTCAACTTGGCCCATCCATGCCCAATGTTGCAACTAACAGCTCTGATACCATAATGTAGTGTACTACAATGTTGGTATCAAAAGATACTCTTATCTATTTCATTATCCATTCTGGCCCATCCAAGCCCAATGCTGCAACTAGTAGCTCTGATACCAATCTATATCGTCTCCATACTCCATAAGGTGGATGATTATTTTTTTTTCTTCAAAAACACTTGTTCTCTTTCAAAACACTAGGCATGGACATTAAATCACTCTTCCACCTTCATTCTCAAGCTTAAGGACCCATGTAGATCACTGTAACAGTCATTCCACCATTAACAGATTCATTTTGTGCATGGAAATCCTTCTTCTGCACTGAACCTGTTCTTTTTGTACTTCACCTTCCACCTTCCACACATCTGCTCTCCGCCTTTTCGACCTCGAACCTTAGTAGCTATAAAATCAAAGGTTCAACGAAGTGAATGGTCAAACTTCTGCCTTTCAACTTCCGCACTTCCTCTTTCTGCCCTTCCGACCTCAGAAATTGAAAATCAAAAAAATAATGTGCGATGGGAACATTTAATCTGTCTTCTATATTCCGCCTCCCGCACTTTCACTTTCTTCCTTCCATGCTTTGGAACTGAAAAACTAGAATCTCAATGTGCAACAAAACACTTAATGTCTCTTCTATATTCTTCCTCCCGCCCTTCCCTTTTCTGCCTTCCGCACCTCAAAACTTGGAAATAGGAAACATAACTCTGGACGGAGTCCTTCAACCCCCATTTTTCCTTCCACCTTCGTCCCTTCTGCCTTCCACCCTCGAAAATCGGATGCCAAAAAAATATCAAATGAAGGATCGTCTATCCTCATTTCCGCCTTCCACATTCCTCCTTTCTTCCCTCCAGTGCGGAACTCGGGAATTGGAATACTAACTCTTTATCTTAGACTTTCTCTAGTTTTCCACTTCCCACCTTGCTCCTTCCACAGGTGGATCCATGGTGTAGAAAACCCACCTTCTGCATTAAATTTTCTTTTGATTTCCACCTTTTTCCTTTTGCCCTCTGTAGAAAAACATCGGAAGTCGAAAATCCCACATTCTACTTTGATTAAATTTCTTTCTCCTTCCTCGTGCATTCCTCCTTTCATTGCAGATCCTAGGGTGCAGGAACACTTAGACCAGCTACAAACTGACTCTTTCACTAGGATTTTATAGCCTCCTAGGACTTAACCAAAATGCATTGAACATATAAGGAAATGCATAAGTAATATGTGAGGTAATATACACAAGTAACCCACTACTTAGTCATCATCAAGAATCCAACATGAACATAATGATTCATAGACAAATATATGGCATAAACAAGAATAATAGAGATACTTATGCAACCATGAATCCTACTTCATTCATATAAATAATTCTTCTTTATCAATTCATCATATTCATTCACAAGCAACTTCAAGGCATAAACACGAATTACAGAGAATTCTTATCTTGATGATTAAGTTGTCTCGCAACTAGTTAGGTGACTGCAATGTTCCACCCAACCACATGCCAGTGTGTTCATTAATCCCTCAACACAATGTTGTTAGAATAATCAACCCATAGTTTACCCACTTAGACATTAATTTAATTATTTTTGTCTTATTAGCCTAGTTCATGTGTCCCACCTTGTGCAAGTTGTCTTTTACTTATCCATAGTGGTAAAACTTGCCTTATTTGACTCATGTAGCACATGGGAAAGTCCAAGGAATCAAATTTGCTTTATTCCTGGCCTCCTAGGCACCCTTCTGCTTTTTCTGCTTTATTCCCTGCTTTTTCAGTGTTTTAAGACAAATGGAAAAGCTAGACTAGGTGAGGTGAACTAGTTTTTTGTCCTCTTCATCCTCCACTCTTTTCTCCTTGCAAAAGCATGTATGAGCTGCCATTCCACCACTCTTTAGCTTGCCTAAGACATTTTGGTAATTTGTGAGCTCCATGACAGATTTGGGATCAGCTTTTTACACCCATGGGGGATTTGCTTAATTTTAGTAAGCCTGCTTTATGCTAGATTCGAATTGCTCCTCATGCATTCGAATCCCTGATGTATGTTATTTATTCAACAACCTATTATGTTACATTCTTGGCTATGTTATTTATTCAACAACCTATTATGTTACATGCTTGGCTATTGTACATTGAGTTAATACAGTTTAGTGTTCAGCTCCAATTTCAGCCTCTTTTGTGAGTGATTTTGCATGATCAATTGTTAATTGTTGTGAGTAAAATTAATCGATCACTAGGTTCAATTTCCACATGGCATCAGAGCCATTGTAGATCAATTTCTCTCCTTCAAAATTGTTTTGCAGGTTTGACATCAGTGACTGGGAGCCTTCTACTGACAGCTAGGATATATTTTCTAAGCTATGGATCAATCACAGAAAACTATCTTGACTCCCTTCAATTTCTTTGAATGGAAAGTAGAGATGGAGATACTGTTGAGAGCAAAAGGCCTCTACAGGGTGACTATGGAAACAGAAGCAGATCCCAATGCAGCTACAGAGAAGATTAAATGGCACAACATGAGGGATGAGGCCTATGGTCTCCTATGTCTGAGTATTTCCAGATACCTCCTTTTCCATATTGATGGATTTACATCACTGAATGAAGTATGGGAGAAGCTTTCTGATCTTTTTGGAAAGACAGATGAGACGAGGGGACATCAAATCGAAAATGAGCTGATTTCTTTGAGTCCAAATAGCTTTGAATCCTTGCAGCTATATTTCTCCAAGTTTAAAGAAATAGTTTTGCAGCTGAAACAGTGTGGGATCAAAAATAAGGATGATCAGCTCATCTTGGCCATTCTCTCGAAGCTAGGCCCTGACTATTCAGTGTTTGTTTCGACCTTCTATGCCACAAAACTGATAGCTCGAACCTGGAAGATGCCTAGCCTTTTATATTTCATGGAATCTCTCACACAAGACCCAGGATAAGATGGTGATGATGGGCACCATCAAACCATCCAAAGATCAAGCTTTGATTGCTGGAGATTTGAAGGTGGATTCAAAAGGAAAAAAGAAAGATAAAAATCCACCTGAGCAAAAGAGAGACAAGAAATAGTCTCCGGAGGAGCCACAAGGTTCCAAGAAGAACTACCAGAAGAAGAAAAACAAAGGTGAAATGAACAAGTGCGCATACTGCAATAAGGGAAATCACACTGAAAGCTCTTGTATGAAGAAACAAATAGACATGCTGACCCAACTCCTGGAGAAGAATGGTATCTCCCTTCCAGAAAGCTCAAAGAAGAGAGAAGGAGGATCAAGTTCAGATGACAGAGAGAGAGTTCATGCATTGGTTGCTGGCACATCAATCTCACCCAGTTTTATCATTGATTCTGGAGCTTCAAGACACATGGTTTCGACCAAGGAGGCCTTCTCCTCACTTGATATGTCGAAAGGACTACCTATAGTAGTAGGAGATGACTCTCTCACTGAAAGTTTGGGCAAAGGGAGGATTGATCTTGATCATGGTCATTTCAGCAATGTCTTGTATGTGCCTGGTCTTGCCTCCAACCTCTTGTCAGTGTACCAGATGACCCACACTGGGTTTCCTAAGAAATTCATATTATCCCTTGATGAAGTTGAGATCACAGAGATCTCAAGTGGTAGAGTCATTGCAAAAGGAGTTGCAAATCATGCTCAAAAGGTATACATGTTCTCACACTTCCTACCCTACTCAAACCCCTCTGCTCTTCTGATTCATGCTAATAAAGCCAGCAAGCTTTGGAATGAAATATTTGGCCACCTAAATTACAAGTATCTTTCTGATCTTAGTGAAAAAGAGATGGTCATAGGTTTCCCAAGATAAAAATTTCCAAAGGAGTCTGCCAAGGTTGTATCCTAGGAAAACACCCAGAGCATAAATTTGAGAGAGCTAGTCATGAGAGAACCTATGCACCCCTTGCACTGATCCACAGTGATGTTGCTGGACCATTCCCTCATATGTCCATGAGTCAGGCTAAATATGCATTGACTTTCATTGATGACTTTTCGTGGTATTGTTGGGTTCACTTCCTGAAACACAAGTCTGAAGTTTTTGGCCTATTTAAAGTCTTTAAGGCTTTGGTTGAGAACCATTCTGGAAGGAAACTCAAGGCCCTCAGATCTGACAATGGTGGTGAGTATGTTAAGTCTAAGTTTATTAATTATTATGCAGATGCAGGTATTTATATGTAGCATTCTATCCCTTACACACCATAGCAAAATGGTGTTGCTGAGAGGAAGAACAAATCACTGAAGGAGATGGCAACATGCACGATGGAGGCCAAAAATTTGCCACCAAAGTACTAAGCCGAAGATATCAACTGTGTAGCCTATATTCAAAATAGGTTGCCTCATAAACATCTTGATGGCATGACTCCCTTCGAAACATGGAGTGGGAACAAGACAGATGTGACCCATTTCAGGATTTTTGACTCAAAGGCTTGGGCTAGAATTCCAACAGAGAAGAGGAAGGATTTGCAGCCCCAAAGCCAAGAGTGTATTTTTGTTGGATACTCTAAAGATTCAAAAGGGTACAAACTGATAAATTTTAGCACAAACAAATCCTTCATCGAAAGGTGTGTTCAGTTTGAAGAAGAACCCCTTGCAGCAGTGGAAGTTGGAGAAGCCTCTTCTCCACCTAAGCCTCAAGAAGTAAGTAAAGAGTTTGTTGAACATGCTGATTCTGATTTTTCTGATGGATATGAGTTTATTGCAGACCCTAACATCCCTACAAGGACAAAATGGGCAGCCAAGACACTACATGTAGCAGGAGAGCTAGCTGGGGATCCCAATGACCCAAGGAGGACTAGATCTCAGTTTGAGAGTGGTCTGTGCATGAAGGATCCTATGTTTGTTGAAAAATGTTATTTGATGGTGGATTTTGATCCTCAAACATATGAAGAAGCAGTAGGAGATACAATATGGCAAACAGCCATGAAGGAGGAGTTCAGCTCACTCCAGAAGAGCAACACATGGGAGCTAGTGGATCTTCCCCTAGGGAGAAAGTTAGTCCAGTGTAAGTGGGTCTATAAGAACAAATTTTCTGTTGATGGTTCACCACTGAAGTACAAGGATAGATTGGTAGCCAAGGGATACTCACAGGTTCATGGCATAGATTACAATGAGACCTTTTCCCTAGTGGCAAAGATGGATTCCATCAGGATAACCTTAGCCATTGCAGCCTCAAGGAAATGGGAGGTACATCACATGGATGTAAAATGTGCCTTCCTGAATGGAGATCTCACTAAAGAGATATATATGCATCAGCCTCAAGGTTTTGCTACTAACCCTTCTCTTGTGTGCAGGTTGAGAAAGTCATTGTATGGGCTAAAGCAAGCCCCCAAGGCTTGGTATGCCAAGATCGATAGCTTCTTGCTATCACTGAATTTTGTTCGGTGAAAATCAGATCCAAATGTCTATTTGAAGTTAGTTAATGGTTCATTAATGATCATTGTGTTATATGTTGATGACCTCCTCATTACAGGAAGCTCAAAGGCTGAGATTGCTTCCTTAAAAGGAGCTATGAACCAAGCCTTCTCCATGACAGATTTGGGGCTCTTAAGTCAATTTTTGGGGATTGAGATTGCTAAAACCAAAGATGGAATCAAGGTGCACCAATCCAAATATGCCTTGGACCTGCTGAACAAATTCAGAATGAAGGATTGCAAATCAATCAAAACTCCTTTCCTTTCAGGAGTGAAGCTGGAAGAATTTGATTCTTCACCTATGGTAAACAATACACTGTATAGGCAATTGATTGGATGTTTGTTGTATCTGACACATAATAGACCTGATATTTCTTATGTAGTAAGTGTGGCTTATAGATACTTGGATCAGCCTCATGAGATCCATTGGAAAGCAACCAAAAGGATCCTTAACTTTGTTCAGGGAACAAGGACACATGGGATCTTCTATAAAGCAAAATCTGATCTTGATTTGATTGGATTTACTGACAGTGATTGGGCAGGTGATAGCACAGACATAAATTCCACATCATGATATGTGTTCATGCTTGCAGAAGGGCCAATCAACTGGTTAAGCAAGAAACAGAGTGCCATTGCACTCTCATCCACAAAAGCAGAGTACAGAGGAGTTGTTAATGCAGCAACTCAATGTTTATGGTTGCAGGGTTTACTTGGAGAGTGTGGCTTCGAACCAGAGTACTCAAATACCATCTACTGTGATAACCAGAGTACCATTTGAATCTACAAAGATCCAGTTCAGAAGTAGATAACCAGACACATTGAGATCCATATGCACTACATCAGAGAACTTGTGCATGATGGCACCATTCACCTACTCTTCTGTTCATCTTCAGAACAAGTAGCTGATATCTTCACCAAAGCATTTTGTGAGAAGACCTTCAGCAATATCAAATCATTGTTGGGAATTTCTGATCATGCTATGAAGCATGAGTGAAGACAAGATTTCCAAATTTTGTTTACAGTCCATGTTTAAGGGAGGATTTTCCCAAGTTGGTTTTGCCTCTTTCCTTGTTTAAATGGACATGCAGTATGTAAAGGGTGACTAAGCCTTGTTGCTAGGCCCTATAATTTTTTGATATATTACTCATAAGTCATGATTAAGGGGGGGTGTTAGAATAATCAACCCATAGTTTACCCACTTAGACATTAATTTAATTATTTTTGTCTTATTAGCCTAGTTCATGTGTCCCACCTTGTGCAAGTTGTCTTTTACCTATCCATAGTGGTCAAACTTGCCTTATTTGACTCATGTAGTGCATGGGAAAGTCCAAGGAATCAAATATGCTTTATTCTTGGCCTCCTAGGCGCGCTTCTGCTTTTTCTGCTTTATTCCCTGCTTTTTCAGTGTTTTAAGGCAAATGGAAAAGCTAGACTAGGTGAGGTGAACTAGTTTTTTGTCCTCTTCATCATCCACTCTTTTCTCCTTACAAAAGCATGTATGAGCTTCCATTCCACCACTCTTTAGCTTTCCTAATCCATTTTGCTAATTCGTGAGCTCCATGACAGATTTGGGATCAACTTTTTACACCTATGGGGGATTTGCTTAATTTTAGTAAGCCTACTTTATGCTAGATTTGAATGGATGAGGATTCAAATTGCTCCTCATGTATTCGAATCCCTAATGTATGTTATTTATTTAGAAACCTATTATGTTACAAGTTTGGCTATTGTACACTAAGTTAATACAGTTTAGTGTTCAGCTCCAATTTCAGCCTCTTTTGTGAGTGATTTTGCATGATCAATTGTTAATTGTTGTGAGTAAAATTAATCTATCACTGGGTTCAATTTCCAAAAATTCAACCCTTGAGATGGGCATGATTTCCATGAGGAACTAGGGAATAACATCCTTACACACAATCAATACACATCAAAACACAGTAAAACCAACCTCTAGTTTGGTTTCTCAGACTGTCCAAGGAAACAAGCCAAAAAACAACAAGACGCAACCAAACCAACTAATAGTTGGGATTATCAGGCTGCTAAGGAAATGGAAAACTATAATTCCTAGGCTAGTGAGCTCAACCCCAGAGCTAAGGACACCTACACCAGATATGGATTGGCCTCCACAACTCGTACACTACCCACCACAAGGAAGTATTCCTTTCACTGCTACATAATTCTTCAGGTCATACCTTCCCTTGTAGTGTTCTCCCGGGTGTGTAGGACAAATTTACCAACCCCTCTTGATCTATCTATGAGGTTCCTCTCTTTAATAAGATTATTATCCAATTATGGCTCTCATCCACTCCTAAGCCTTGAAACCAAAACAGGGATGTACAACACAACAATACTCAAGGAAAACATAGCCACACAAGCTTCACTCTGTAACACAGAGAAAATAGGGTCTCATACCACAATGTCACTGACACAAAACACTAGGGAATTACACTTCCACATGTAGGATAGTCAAACCACCACACCGCACGTCTCCATGGAAAAATGAACGATGCAGGAATGATAGAATAATCAACAACCACAATGCTCAGGAACAACAAAACCTTCTTGCACCTAGGAGAAAGGACGGACTAACACGCATCACGTGCTTTCTTACTCTTGAAGGAAGAATGCAGACTCCTAGACTACAGAGTTGCAAGCTTTCTTATTCAAGCCATCAGACTGTCATGCCTTGCTTTGTGCAAGGAATTAATTGCCTCACCAAATTCTGGAAGAAATTGATGATTGAGGATAGTGGACAAAAAATTTAATTGAGCTTTCATGGGTTTTTCCATTGACATCTGGTCACACCCTATTGGCTTAGGGGGTTTGACTAACTCCCTTCCCTATCCCTTGTGGAATCATGCCCCCATCTCTTTAATGTTTGCAGTCCCATAGATAGGTGTGGTATTATATTAATTTGTACATTTACATGATATATCAAAATATATATATTGTGCTTGACTTACCACCAAAACAATAGGTATCAACCTTGATCACCTATCCAAAAACATCAATCAATGGCAGGGCCTTGGACTTGAGCTCCTTGGCATGATTTTCATACAATATTTACATCATGTACAATTAAATACCATGGGGTCAAAACTAGGGTATTACATCATATTTGAAGAAGATCCTAGAGATACCGCTTCAGTTGAATCTTTAACAAAGTTCCAAAAAGAAAGAAGGCAAGTTGTTTCCTTATGTCTCATACAAGACAATATAGACTATTCACTATTTCATTATATTGTAGAATTTGATACTCCAAAAAGATAATGGAATATACTAAAAGAAGTATTTAGTGAAGAACAAGTTGTAGAAGAAGATGACTTTGCAAGTCACGCAAAGCACTAGCCATCCCATAGTGAATTGAAAGAGAGTCAAGGAGACTCTGTTTATGTGGAAGCGAGGGTTTATCTAGTTTTTTTAGCTAATAACAATAAACCTATTAATGTAGTAGTACCTAGTGATGTGAGTGATAGTATTTTTGAGAAAGAGACAACTGATATATCATATAAGTTGCAACAGTAGCTAAGAATGAGGAAAAGATAGTCAATAGAATCACAAAAGAAACAATGACATACAATCCACCCCAAAATCAGAAAACCAGAAGTTTGAGGGAGATCTACAACAATATTCCTATTAGTGATGAGCATCTATAGTTTGCTTTGTTTTCTTCGCAACCCACAATTTTTGAAGATCCAGTGAAGGATTCATAGTGGGTACATGCAAATGAAGAGGTCAATGAGAATGTGTAACCAGGAATATTTCACCTTTTGCAGAGAAAAGTTGTTCCTCTAGTTTGAATGGTTCAGATCCAGAACAAATGAGTGAATGACAAAGGATGAAGACCTTCCCTAAATACTGTATACACCTGGAATACTACTTCGATTGTGAACCTGTGTACCTACAAATAGATCAAACATGCAAACAGATCAAACATGAAAACACATCAAAGCTACCAGAAAATCATTTACTTATCCATGTTAGTGACTAAGGAATCTAACAACATGTACATGTGAAATCAAAACAACAGTATTGTGGGACGGAAATCAGCTTTGCATTAAAGAGGTATGGAGAAGCTTACAACCATTTCCTTAGTGTCGACAAGCATCCCCACAAAACAAACACTTCATCCCCATAAGCTCCAACTTTGCTCTCTATGCTCTCCAATGGCCTAGGCTAAGTGGTCAATCCAACAGCATAACAATACCTCTATAGTTCTCTCCCTCAAATATGGACATGAGCTTGTATTTATAAGGCTCAATGGATAGGAATAGTTTAGAGATCTGTGGATGAGGTGGTTCTAAGATCCTATGATGGGGGATCTCGAGCCCAACTGACCCACAATGATAGGGATAAGGGAGGACACAAGGTTCATGATCTAGAATCCTTGAGAAAATTCTTTTTTTCCCATTTTACTCAGGGTACCGCTTTTCTTATCTTATGACAGAGCAGTTTAGATGATAAACACTTATGGATAAAAGACCATAGGCAGTGTCACCGCTTATGAAAAACAAGATATAGGTGGTGCGAGCAAGGTACCGCTCATGGGCCACAGGAAAAGCGCGGTGTTGAGTTTTTTCATGTAGAATTGACAAACAGAGTAGGTTTCCACTCTAAGTGTTGGGATTAAGGGAAAACATGGGAGTTAAGGGTCTTATCACATGGTGGTGACAGGATTTAGTTATAACAGAATGCCCCCCAAAGCATGAGACTTAGATGGCTACGATAAATGAGAGCTTTGAGAGAACAAGTTGTCACTTCGAGGTGAAAATGTCAACTCAATCAGAGCATGTTGTCAAGTAGGTATTTGTAGTACATCAATATTTTTGATTCATAGAAACATGTAACCAACTCATGGCTGTAGACCAATACAAGGAATATCCATGGGAGGAATAAACAAGCATGGCTACTAGAATACATCATAGATCCATGTGATAGAGGACTCAAACTTAGACATTGCTACCAGAAATACAACGTAGATCTATGTCATATAGACGCAAATTTGAACATAGCCACGACCATACAAATGTGGATCCATGCTAGGTATACAAAACTCCATTGCAACCTGGGGAAAGCAATGTGTGCTAAACAAATACCGAGAATCTTTGTCTCGTCTTCCACGAAGTACGAGTCTATCCATGTGATTACAATGATATGAAATCAAACATGGTAGAAACCACTTGATTACCGATCAATGATGTGAACCGTTAACAAGTGCGAGAAAGATCACCATTGATGTGAATGATTCCCAAGGTACCCTAGTACATTCTACTAAGTGTGAATAGATGTCCTGATGTTGAAAACCCAGTCGATTCTATCGATCAAAGGTCGATGATGTGAACCTATGTCAAGAGCAAAAGAATCTGTCATTAGGGCATACAGATCTCAAGGTAATAAGTTTTGTTTCTAAGACTATTTCCCAGATGATGAGCTGATGTCGACGGGAATAGTCTCATCGAAGGAGGACCATGATGAGTCCCACATCAACGACATGAAACTCAAAACATAGTTCGAGAATGATGTGAATGTAGTAACCATAGGACTGACTCAAAAGTACTGACACGGAAACTGTTTTGACTACAGAGTTAAACTTCTTCAACTTCCCTTTTGAACATTGGGCGACACGACAAAAGTCTTGGCAGCATGACTAAATGGGAAAAACACATAGTGCAACAATGGACAATGCATTATTTTGAAAGACTCAAAGGAGTGGCATGACTCATGAAAGTGGATCATCATGAACATCAGCTGAATACCCAATTGACTAAAATGAAATGCAGACAAGTGCCATGTTCAAAGGTAACGACAAACTACTACCATTTATTTGCAAAATGATTCCCTTCCCATTCCCCCCATCATGGTTGATGAGTGCCTCTTTTTAGTTTTACTAGTTCAAAGAGGGTAACAAACAATCGGTATAGCTCATTCGAAGACAAGTACGAACCCATATGTTTTACAAACCTGAGAGAGGAGGGGTTTGTTCCCAAAAATGGGTTTCTCAATGTTTAATTTAACGAGTCCAATGAAAGAAAACTTGGTATCGTTCATGTTTAGAGAAAGTGAATGATCATGGAAGAAGAATCCAAAGGATCTTTTTTCATATGATTTAGTCCCTAAGGCCCGAAAAAGTATAAAATAATACCTTAGAGAACTCTTCCAGTCATGATTGGCTGGAGTGTTCATTTTTTGTAAATAGTCTATCTAAACCGAAAAAGAGATAACCTACCGTCGGAGAGATGACTCATCAAATACTTTTATGACTATGAAGAAGACAAGTACTCGACAATATTTTCATATTTAGGGAGTCCGATAAGATTTTAAAGGAGAATCTATTAGAATTTTTCATGTTTGAATCTAGAGCATGAAAAAGTAATAAACTAAGTTCAAACCACTTTTCATGTTTTAACCAGAGCACGAAAAATGAAAAGTAAGCTCAACACTATCTTACTATTTTTAACGAGCTTGAAGATCAGTTGAAAGAATGCTTGAAGATTGGTTTCATTTTTACGCAAGCTCGAAACCAATGGGTAAACTATGCTTGAAAATCCCATTAACATGGTATGCAGAGGTTGGAATATAGCCCCTAGCATGATTGCTAGTGAAGCTTACCCTTAGCATGGTTGTTAGTGGCTCGACATGCCCCCAAGCTTTGTTTCATTTGATGATTCTTCTTCCATACCCAACCTAAAAACCTGCTTACTAATGTGAAAATGTTTGCCAGGGGGGTAGGAAGAACGAGAATCGGGCATGTGAAAAGAAGGTTCAGGTTCTAACACTAAAGTGAAGACTCGACTCAAGGGAAGGGGATCTGTTTCATTTTTACACAAGCTTGAAACAAAAGGTAACTATGCTTGGAACATGGTTTCATTTTTATGGAAGCTTGAAACCAAAAGGTAAACTATGCTTAAGGAAACCTATGTCATTTTTTAATGAGCTTGAAATAGAAAATGAACTATGCTCAAGAATGGATTCATTTTTATGCAAGATTGAAACCAAAAGGCAAACTATGCTCGAGGAGATCCATTTCATTTTTTAATGAGCTTGACATAGAATGGGAACTTTGCTCAAAGGCATCTATTTCATTTTTTAACGAGCTTGACACAGAATCAGAACTATGCTCGCCACATGGTTTCATTTTTATGCAAGATTGAAACCAAAAGGTAAACTATGCTTAAGGTGTGGTTTTATTTTTCAACGAGTTTGAAACCAAAAGTAAACTATGCTCTCAAACCTACTCCTACTGAACATGATATCCAGAGGTTGGTAGGTTTCCCTCATTACATAAAAGTTAGCGGCTTAGCTGCATTATGATGTCCATAGACTAGAGACATGTTCCCCATTTTACCTATGATGGGAAGAAGATAACTAAAAGAAGGGGAAGGAACCACAAGAACATGCGCCACATTCAAGGAAGTTTGATTACTTGGAGTTATGCGATGGTCAGGTGTAATAAAAGAAAGCTAATAAATGGTCATAATCTTCCCATCATGGGGAAAATGCATCACTCTAAAGAGTGTGGACACAACAGCCTTCATGGCATAAACATAATCACATCCAAGGAGCATATTGAAATCTAAAGGACCTTGGACCACCATAACATCAATGCAGACCATTTTCCCTCCTAATGTAATAGGTAAATAAGGAAGGGTCCCTAAAGGTGTAGTAGGTATTTGATTAAAAGCCAGTATCTGATCGATGGATGGTACAAGCTGAGGTGAACCTAAAGCTCGCCAAGTAGTTGAGGATAGAATACTAACAGAAGCTCTTTCGTCAACAATAGTGTGGAGTATCTTCCTAGCAGTAAAATTCACAACTATATGGAAAGGAACACTCGAATGAAGACGAGACTCTGTTAGGTTACTCCAGTCAAAGGAAATAACCTCACTAATTAGAGAGGGTTCTGTCGAAGCAGACAAAATTTTCTCTTGTTGAGAACAATCAGAACAAAGCATAAAAATTTCGGCAGGTTTTGGTTCATTCTCTATTGGAAGAGAAGAACAAGATGAAGATTTGGTCAAAGTGACTACTTCAGTCTTAACACTCTCTGATGAAAGAGCAGGATCGGGTGGAAATGACATAGACTTGACCACTTCACTCTCTGAAGGAATATTGGGATCAATTATAAATGAAACTGCATTGATCACTTGGTCAACCAGTGAGAAATCGAGGGGATAACTTACTATCACTTGTTGGAATCACCTGTTGATGATCAGTAATATTTTCCAACCAATGTGAAGCTTCATCCATGCTTGGAAAAACAAAAGCATGATGCATAGCCTTGCATATCAAACAAGGATACAAGACTTTACCCTTACGACCTTTTACCAGTGGGTCACTGGTTGAGGGAGTATCGTCAACATGATGATTAGAGGTTGATGACATAGACAATTTGGACCTTTTAGACTACTCTTCTTGTACATGGGAGAGACCTATTAACCCTTCCCTTTCTTATTCTTCTTATCCACATGGCTACTAACCATAGGGCTTTGGTCAAGTGAACAAGAAGAAAAGGATGAAGCAACAACAGATGAAGAAGGAGAGGGATTAGGTTGAGGTCGATCCTCTCTCGGAGGAGGGGACATTTGAGACATTAGGTGTAATAGGAATTACTAGATTAAATAGCCAGACCAGTAATCCTATAGTTAATCCAGGAAGATTTATTGTCACAATAAAGGGAGGACCAATACCTTCACTTGGAGGGAATACACAAGGTACACCTTGTAAAGGGACCTCTTGAGTGGTAGTCCCAGATGAGGATGCCATCTATAAAATCTCTAATGACCCCCTAACTACCACACACAAGCAAGTACTACTGAAACTAAAAGATACAAGCAAACATGTGAAAGGAGTGGATAAGAGTCAAGAATCTCACAGGATTATCAAGACTTTACAAGCTTTTCTCGTAAAGCCAAGATGGCCAAAAGGTTAACTCAGTTGGTTAGAGGATTCCTAAAAGGGTCTCCTGATATACGCAAGGTACGTGGGAGCTCAAATAGGTAGCAGTGATGTCTAATGCACAATTGTTTACAAGGGACTTTCGTATATACAATCGAGTACGTGAAGTACCTTTCTATATACCTCAAGGGTACGTGAAAGGTCGTTCAATATACTGATGATATGTGGAAGAATAGCGTGAGCCTCGGGTTGTAGTGTAGACAAGTGACAATAGCTCCTATGCTTAATGACACCCGAACATGTCTCTAACTTATCACTCAAATTGCTAAAATTTTTAACCTAGTACTACCATTAATTTTATCTTGTGCGTTTAGGTGGAACCATGGAGTGAAAAATTGAAATTAATGTTATAGCGGATTTCACCACTCCAGGTGAATCACACTTTGTATGGCCTTCCCCTGTCCCACTGCAGACTCTTTAGACCCCATGGACCATATTTTATCCTTTGATGTTTCCTTGATCATCCCTAAAGCTATATAAAAAATGATATACGTGGCTTTTTACCCGATAACCGCATACATACGCAGGTTTGACCCCTATAACCGCGTACATCGGGATGTGTGCATAGTCCAAATCCTTTTTGAGTTTTCCTTGACATGGATCCGACTCATTCGACTCCTAGCCTTCCATATGCCTTGAGATTTCTCGGATTCGACCCTTGATTATCCCTTGTGAAGCTATATAAGGAACCCCTTGGTACATTGAAGGCATATAAAGAGATTGAAAGCAACGAAACTATAGTCCATTTTTGCCAGAATTTATGCTTGAGTCTGCATCCCTTTGTCCCTTTGGAGCACTTTGGTGTTCTTCCCAAGCTTTCCTTTTTCTAGTGAGCTTGCTATCGTGAGATGGAGGATTGAGGTGGTGGAGGCCCAAGTGGGGGATTCCGTTTCTTCGGTTCGCAGACGTGCCGTTAGAGGTTGTATCTATCTTGTAATCTTTGATTTATATTAATAAGAACTATCTTTTCCTGTCCAATGATGTGTATTTGATTGAATATTGTATCCATTGGAATATGTCAAATGCTTTTACATTATTGATTATATATGCTAGAATAGATCTAACACCATGATATATAGTATGCTTGTATTGTTTACTTGTTGTTGAGGAAGTATTATATCAATTCAAGTTGAATATTGGAAAGCTCAACGGGGATCTACTTCAACCGTCCGGAAAAAGGTACAAGGTCTGATCCTTTAGTGTTAGACATTTTATTTCTATTTCATATTGGGAAAGATTGATTTCTGGAGTCGAAGTTGTCTGTTGTGGTACCCCAAGCCATAGGAATTTCTCTCCGTAACAGAATTGGCGATTCCACTGGGGAATTCCTAGTAGTTGTCCTTTGGGGGTGATATTATTGGCATTCAATGTATTTGAATTGCTCTTTCTCTCTTGTTTATGTGTCGAGTCTGGGGGCATGTATGCCTGGTAGAGTCTGATTGGAGTGAAGTCTGTCTCAGCCTGTCTGTTTGCCTTATTTTATGCACCTTTTCTTCCTATACGCGGGTTTTTGATTTACAGTCGTGTATACACGCGGTTTCCTTTGTGATTTCTGCGTATACACGTGGGTTTACTACGAAAAGTTGAGTATACCCTGGTTTTTTCCATTTTTGTGGAAGTTAATTGGTTGCTGGGTAAATGATGTTAATTGCTAAGTCTCCTTTGGCACTGCCTGAGTCTGTTTTGACCTCTGTTTTTGACTGGAAACGTTTTCTTTAGTCTAATTTTTTTTTTTAATAGGAAAGTTCTTGTCATGGCATTTTCGATTTTTTGTTTGAGATTAGTGCATTAGAGTTCTTTTACCTTAGTGCTTTGCTTGGATGCTGTCTATGTGTGCTTGCAGAGTCTGGGGGTAGTAGAATCATTCTTTTCCTTTTTGCATCTCTTATATTTTCAAAAAATCCAAAAACATTTGCTTATCATAATGCATTGCATTTTGCACTTTGCATTGTACTTGCACTAGATCTAGATTTGCTTTGGAATACTAGTTAGGACTTCATATAGGAAAAATTTGGATTCATCATTTGAAGAAAAATTGTGCATTTCATGTAGTAGCATACCCTGTTTACATGGACACAATGCATTTGCATTGATTGTTACGGTGTGCATTTTACTTCATGTTGCGTCATAACACCACTAGTTGCACGACCATATCCTATTTTTGAGTAATAAAGCCAACTAAAATCAATGCTAATTAAAATGAATTACACTCTTTTATTTTCTAGGGTGCACCAACAAGCTTAGGTTTTAGGATATTGGAATAGTTCATTGTAAGTGAATTCTCCAAGATCACTAAACAACAACATCTAGGTGTCTGTCAAGGGAGTGTGTGAAATCCTTGGTATAACCATCATTCTCAGGATCCTCCTCTCAAACGAGAGTTAAGCACGAGGCAGTGTGAGCGGTTATTGATTGGGATGACCCCTAGTCATAACTGAGTAGCACCGGAGATATTTCCAGGATTGTATTCGTATCTGGGGGCTCTTTCGAGAGTTTCAGGCTTTGCTACCCTGCCCATACGGTCAATCCCGCCTACGACTGTCCACTTGAGCTTTGATTATATTGAGGTGACCTTAGTGACCTTACCTAGGATATCGAGGGGGTACTTGTAGAGGTTATTCTGCAGGTGTCTCGGCCAGGTTGGGGTCGGACAGCATAGTCTCTTTACGCGTTGAAGTTGAGGGCCACAATAATTGGTTACGTACCTCCACTTGTTGTGTATGGGAGTCTCAGGCCTCTCCTAGGTGAGACATACCTTCTTCATTCAGGAGCTCACTTATCCAGCCCTTGTTTGCTTGCATTTGGATTTAGATTTTATTAGTGATTTCTCTGTGCACGCTAGTTGGCCTAGGGTTTACGTAAATAGAGAGTCTTTGCTATTTTTGTTTTGAGTCATTGTGGATTCGAGTGCGGTTCCATGCCATTCTCGTCGGTTAGTAGGACTTCCACCTTCCACTTCTCCTCCTCCTTTGGGAGAGAGACCTATACAGTATAGGCGGACTATGTCACACACTGATTCACACACCATGGAGGATCATTCAGAGACTATTCCTGAGCCACCTCCTCTCCTTCATGTTGACGATGGCGAATTTACTCCTACATACGATCCTTCACCTGACCTAGCTGAGTTCAGTCCTGTGATTTCCCAGATAGGCTCTTTGCACGATAGACCTACTCACTCTAGGGATGATTCCCCGTTGACACACTACCAGTATGGAATGTCGGAAGATGCCGAGACTCAGTTTGAACCTGCTAGCACTAGCTACGGTAGTTATGCTACGACTAGTTTTCCTATGCATGATTTGACATTTCATGTCGAATCCGACTTTGAGCCTAGCACTATGCCTAGGGGAAATCCCATTCCTTACCTTGTGGAGAGGTTTGGGAGTACTAGTTACATTGTACCTTCCGTCCCAGTGGTGGAAGCTACATCTCACCCCCCTCCTAGGTCTATGGTTAGTGATCCGATTAGGATACCAGGTCTGAGACGGGTGACGATAGGCGGTAGTACATATCTTATTACTCAAATTCCTTCGTCCTCGGTTCCGTGTTCTTCAAATGTACATCCTCCACCTTATCCATGTGGTCCTTCAAGCCGATATATGGCTACGAGTCAGGTCCATACTGCGGTTACTAGGCCGATTGTGTCTCAAGTTCATATACCACCCGCTGCTTCGGGAGGATATATTCATGATTATAGTGGTCAACTTGTTATGTCCAGGACATATATACCTACTTCTGGTATGTATGTTCCCCCTTCCGGAGCTTCTCTTCCTACCTATGGAGTGTCCCATGGGACATCACATGCGATGACCTATGGACCTTATTACGGTCCGCAGTATGGACAAGTTTCTTCACCTTACGGAGGTGGGTATCAAAAACCTTCTTACTCTCCTAATTATGGCTTCATAGCTCCTACTAGTCAAGGTCCACCTTACTATGGTACTTCCACGTCACCTTATACAGGTCAGACAGGAGGAGGACACTATGGCCAAGGCCATGGTGGTGCTCAAACCTATGCGAACTACAGAGCAGTCCATCGACCTCATCATCCTAGGCTCCCTTTCCTCACGACACTTAACCTTCTTGAATTATCGAGACTTATGAACGATCCAGTGGCTCATGACCCAGCTTGGCCAGCTGTCCCTACCAAGCTTCCTTCGGACATACCTAAGTTCGAAGGAAAACCGGGAGAGGATCCGAGTGAACACGTTACCATGTTTCACCTTTGGTGCTCTTGTAATTCGTTACATCATGACTCAGTCCGCTTGGGACTATTTAAACGCACTCTCACAGGGCCTGCTGCGAAATGGTATATAGAGTTACCAAAGGGAGCTTTTACCTTGTTCGATGATCTTGCGATGACTTTTCTTAATCACTTCTAGCTACCAGTGCGCTATGACGTTGGTACTGAACTCTTGTCGACATTTCGATAAGATAAAGCCACCCATATTTCTGATCATATTCAGGAGTGGCGTAGACAGAAGAGATTAATTAAAGATTTTATACTGCCGGAGTTCCTTCTCGAGTGGTTCCTCAAGTCTTTATTGCCATATATCACGAAGGATGTTTCTACATCCACAGTGCAGAATGAGGAACAAGAAATATTTAGGGCACAGGAACTGGACTTGATTTATGCTCAGTACAGTTTGTTGTATGAGATTATTCCCAATGCTCCTCGTTCTAGTTTCCATCCCAAGGTCAAACCTGGACCACATGTCGATGGCATTGTGGGTTGTACAAGTGCGAAACCTGCAGATTCGGTTGCAAAACAAGTTAGTCAATTGTCACTCAACCAGTCTGATTCGGGACAAACTATGGCTTCGTCTCAACCCACCCAAATGGCGAGTGTACTTTTTGTGCAATCATTGGACTAGAAGGGTAACCAGCAACCCATATGAAATAGGAAAAAGGATAAGAATAATAATCGAAAGGGTGGGAATAAGAATGAGAATGCTTCCAATAATGACAAGAACGGTCAGAATGCTGGTGGGGACAAGCAAGCAAAACGTAAGGTTAAGTTCCCTTGCAAGCTATGTAAGGATGATCACCTCACTTACTTGTGCCCTCGGATTGATGAAGCTTCGAGACTCTTAGCACAAGGCCTAGCTGTGCTAACGAACCCTTTACTGCATAACCAGAATATGAACTCGAAGTCCCAGGAGCAATCTAGTGAGAATGATACACCAGAAGCTAGTGCTCATGGGTGCATTAACATGGTTAGTGCTGCCAAGGTTATGAATCATGTGAAAGATTATGGATCGTCACAACCCAACCCAGGAAAAGAACCTGATCCACCAGGAACCCCTTTGTGCAATGAGAAACATGCGGATAAACCTGATGCTGCACCTCGCATTCATAAGGGGGTACTTAAGCGCTTGGGGCATAATCCAAATGCTCGAGCCACCCAGAATTATTTAGTTGTCGAGGATTTGGGCCATACTCCTTGTGCGATGTCTGCATTGGAAGTGCTTCAGAGTTGTCCTTCGCAAAGGAAGGCTTTGCTTTCTGCTCTTGGTGTGAATGGTGATGATTCTTCCTCAGTGATCAAATTTGAAACCGCAGGTCATCAGCCTCGCTTGCCCTACTATGTGTCGCTTTTGGTACACATAGAATGCCTTAATATGATCGTCAAGGGCACTGTGATTAACGAGGGAGCTGCTGCATCTGTGATGTCTTTGTCCTATTGGAAGGGTCTTGGTTCTCCTGAGTTGTCAAAATCAGCGACTATGTTAACTGCTTTTCCTGGGAGATCTTTTAGGCCGCACGGCATCATTTCGTCCCTTAAATTCCATTTGGGAGGGAAGACCGTTGCGATAGAGGTTGAGGTGGTTGATGTACCCCTCGACTACAATCTCTTGCTGGGTCAGAACTGGATGTATAGTATGCAAGCCGTTGCTTCTTCCATGTTTCGCGTTGTATGCTTTCCACATAACGGGAAGATTGTAACAATTGATCAAATGACATTCAAGAATTCCCCTGTTACTGCATCTTCAGGAAATTCGGTCCCGGTCGTTGAACACTCTCAGCTGGCAACTGGGAGTGTGGGTGTAGGCATGTATCCATCCCTCATGGGAAGCTTTAGTTGTCCTACGCCGGTCCTCATGATAGGATCTTGTTACGATAAGGATTCAACTTCTACGACCTTAGTGTCTTTTCGCACGACTCATATGGGAGATCCTTGGATTCTTCCTACACTGATTATTTCGAGTGAGCCTGTCGAGACCAATGTGCCACTTCCTGCAACCATGATAGCCTATCAAGCCAATCTTATGAATGTTGCAGAGCCTTGTTCTTCCTCTTCGCGGACGGAAGAGGAAGACTCCTATGTATTGCTGGCATGGGAAGTATAGTCTTCTTATGCCCACGATTGCCTGGATACGGTTTTCCCTTCAGATGAAGCGTTCATCGAGGCTATGCCGAGCGTTGAGATGACATGGGAGGAACTTCATCATAGATCATATTTCCTTCCACCGCTTGACAGTTTGGAGCATGAGGATTATAGGGAGATTCTTAGTGAGAGAGTTGGTAGTCCCATGATTCCATTAAGCTCTCCTGGTCAGATGGCTGATGGGAACATGGTGAACATATCTTCTACAATTTCTATCAACATCTCTCGAAATCCTGGCACCATTGAGAATGTCTATATTGGGGCGGATTGTTCCCATGATGAGATTCTCGAATATACCAATCTATTCAAGGAATTCCGTGATATTTTTGCTTGGTCTTATGATGAGATGCCAGGTATTGACCCTCGGATTGTCGAACATGAGATTAAGACTTACCCCAACGCTAAGCCTGTTCGACAATGTTTACGCACCGTGAATCCTAGGAAAGCACCCGCCATTAAGGCAGAGATAGAGAAGCTGTTGAAAGCCGGTTTCATCTATCCCGTTCCCTTGACGGAGTGGGTTTCAAACCCCATTCCGGTGGATAAGAAGTAGGGAGCGATCCGAATATGCACTGATTTTCGTGATTTAAATCGTGCATGTCCTAAGGATAACTTTCCCACACCATTTATAGATCAGATTTTGGATGAGTGTGTGGGTAGCGAGGTGTTCTCCTTTATGGACGGCTTTTCTGGGTATAATCAGATCCAGATTAAACCTGAGGACCAACATAAGACTGCATTTATTTGTCCTTAGGGAATGTTTACATATTGGAAGATGCCTTTCGGCCTTAAAAACACTGGAGCTACATTTCAGCAGGAAATGACATTGATTTTCCACGATCTCAAGTCTATTATTGAAGTATTTTTCGATGACCTTGCTGCTCATTCTCGTATGAGAATGTGTCATTCCTATCACTTGAGATTGGTCTTCGAAAGATGCAAGAACTATTTGGTTTGATTAAATCCTCATAAGTGCATCTTTTACGTAAAGTCATGTCGTTTATTAGGATTCATCATTTCGAAGGAGGGCATAAGAATCGATCCCTTAAAGGTTGAGGCAGTACTTCAGTTGTCTCCCCCAAAGAATATTCATCATCTTTAGTGTTTGCAAGGTATGGCAAACTTCTTACAAATATTTGTGGTCAACTTTGCCAATTTGACTAGAGGCTTCATGCATCTCTTGAAGAAGGATACTCCCTTTGAATGGGATGAGCGAGCCCAGGAGTCCTTCGATGCACTTAAGCAAGCCCTAGCATCGGCCCTAGTGATTAGTCCTCCAGATTATAGCCGTGATTTCCTATTATATGTGGCCGCGTCTTTAGAGACGATTGGTATGGTATTGGTTTTGGAGGATGAGGAGCTCCAGGAGCATGTCATATATTATCTGAGCTGAAACCTTATTGACGTAGAGATTCGTTATTCTCATGTCGAGAAGCTTGCTTTATCGACCGTACATGCGGTTCAACGTTTGAGACATTATATTCTCCTTCGCCAGACCTCGGTTGTGGCCCATGTCAATCCGTTTCAGTTCGTCCTCACACAAAGGATGATTGGGGGAAATTATAATAAATGGATTGTCATCCTGCAAGAGTTCGATCTCGAATTTGTTTTGGCAAAGTCGAAGAAGTTGTTAATTTTTGTAGAGCTTATATCGGATTTCCTGAGCGAGGCCGAGGAGTTGGTTTGTGAAGATACGTTTGTCGATGAACACATCTTCTTAATCTCAATGTCTGACCCATGGTATGGAGATATCATAGTATATCTGCAAACAAAGAGAACCCCTACTCACCTCTCGCGAGATTAACAATGATGATTACGTCACGTCTCTAAGAACTACCTTATAGTGGACAATACTTTGTACCGCCGTGGGGTAGATTCCATTTTACGACGTTGTTTAACTCATGAGGAGTCTGAGGTTGTGTTGAATGATTTCCATGGAGGGACGCGTGGTGGTAATTTATCTGGGCTTTCTACGGCTCAAAATATTTTGAGAGCGGGTTATTTTTGGCCGTCGATCTTTAAAGATTGTGTATATGCGGTCAAGAGGTGCCACCCTTTCCAGGTGTTCACACTAAATATGTGCTCGAAGCCTGCCCCATTACATCCCATTATCACCGCCGGTCCCTTCACCAAGTGGGGGCTTGATTTTATGGATTGCAACCCAGCTTCAGCTGGGGGGCACCATCATATTATAGTGGCTGTGGATTATTTCATGAAATGGGATAAGGAAATGCCTACAGTAAAATCCGACGGTGAGATAGCCGCTCACTTCGTATTCAACCAAATCATTACTCAGTTCGGGATTCCGAAAGAGCTTGTCACTGACCATGGCTCGCACTTTCAAAACCGTATGATGGAAGAGTTGCATCCAAGTTAGGGTATAAGCAAGAGCACTCCTCTTCTTACTAACCCTAAGCAAATGGACAGGTCGAAGTAGTGAATAAATCACTTAAGTCCATTATCCAACGAACCATCGCACAGAGTAAGATGAATTGGCATATTATGTTATACCCTGCTTTGTGGGCATATAGAACCGCGATTAAGACTGCCACTAGTTTTTCTGTATATCAGCTTGTGCATGGAGTGGAGTCGATATTACCAGTTGAATGTGAGATTCCTTTGTTGAAGCTACTTGTGGAACTCTTACCAGACACTTCACCTTTGGAGGAGCATTTGGTCCTCTTCGAGCAACTTGATGCGCAGCGTCGAGATGCCTTGGTGGCTCTAGATGTTAATAAACGTCACATTAAGGTCCAATATGACAAGTCTATCCGTCCAAGAGTGTTTAGTGAAGGAGACTTGGTCCTCTTGTGGGATCAATTGAAAGAACCCTTGGGGGAAGGGAAATTTAATCCTATGTGGCATGGTCCTTACGTGGTCAAGCGTGTCTTAGAGAAGGGTGCCTATGAGTTAGTCGATTACAGAGGCACAGCTTTGGCAGAGCTTAGAAATGGGCTCTATCTCAAAAAGTACTATGCATGATCTTTAGCCAAGGCTGTTTGTTGTATATTATTGTACAACTTTGCATAGTTAGGTCTTTTTCTTATCGTGATAGGGTTTGTGATTAGTTTCCGTTTCTTTTGGTAGATGTCAATGGAATCTTCCACCTACATAGGATTCGCGGATGGTGCAAGCCGTCACACTCAGCACTCAGCCTCTGCTGCTTGGGTGATTTATACTCCTATGGGTCAGGTACTGTCTTCAGGAGGTGTATGTCTACGGCCATCTTCCAACAATGTTGCTGAATATAGTGCTGTTATCGAGCTTCTACGGGATGCCATTTCACATGGTGTTCTATCTCTTAAGGTACGTCTTGATTCGGAGTTAGTAGTGTCACAGCTCAATGGTTTGTACCATGTTAGAGATCCGACATTATTGAGAAGATTCTTATGTGTGAGATTGTTAGAACGGCAATTTGACAGTATCACATATATACACATTCCATGAAATGATAATCAAGTTGCTGACTCATATGCTAACTACGTGTTATATTGGCATTTGTTTCATTCATAATAAATTAATCATAAAAATTTTTACACATGTAAATAAATAAACCGATCACCATAAAACCTTTTATATCAAAATGTGGTAATACATAGTGTCATATACAAAAGTGGAGCTTTCAAAGCTTCCATCATATAATACATGGTCGTACAAAACATATCCACTCCCAGGTGTCTAATCCTGTGGAGGGGGAGGTTTGTGATCATGATATGTCACTACGGCTCTAGCTAGCCACCGAAATAAACGCACCCATGCGCGTGGCATGCCCACCACCTGTCGCTGTATGGCCTCAGGAAAGTCCTCGACTTGCGCCATGGGAACTCTATGAGTCAGTTGCACGAAGTTGGTATGAATGCCCTGGAGTGTTCGCTCCGCATCTGCACCTGTGATTTCATCCCCTCTTCCCCTCCGTCTATGACATGGGAAACCCTCTGGTCACCGTGGTCCCACATCTGCACATGAATGGTAGATGTCACTATGTGTTGTCACACAAAAACATGTCTTTTTTATTCCACATAATCAAGAAAATACAAAAAAATTAAATAACTCAAAAAACTTTAAAAAGAGTGAGAGTCGAGATTTGGTACCTATCTCTCCGTATGCCGATCCTGGTGGCAATGGCATGTCCGGATCCCCCCGGAAATCTATCCCTCCATAAGGGTAGTCATCTATGACAGCAATATATCATTGCCACCATGGAAAGAAGTCAGCTGGATATGGGTTGGCCACCCTACCACCCCCCAGTCTATGCATAGCATCTGCCAAACGTCGTTGGGCCAGATCTCGAACCCCGTGGAGAGGAATGTCCACTCTAGGGCTCAATCCTAGAACACGCTCGAAGAAAAACGTGCTCAGTATGCTGCTGAACCCGAAGTTCTGTATCCTTCCTGCCTTACACTCATTGAGCTGGTGTTTCATGTTGCTCAGCAGTGTAGTACTCCAGTCGTATATGGCCGGTCTCATACACTCCACCGCATAGAACATCAATGGCCGCGAGGCCTGATGGAGTGAGGCTAAGCCTGCTATCTTGCCCAGCGTCAGTAGTATGGCATTTAGGCCTAGTACCTATATAGCATTGGTGGGGACTTGACTTCCCACCTTCTCAGTATCTGGGTAGTAGTACACAGCTACGTACTCATCGATAGTAAGCCCACTACCTGGCCCACCTCGGGAATGAAGGTTCACCACCTCCCCTCGTCTAGATAGACATGTGATAAAGTATATGTCTTTCACCTCTATAGTTAGAGACATCCCATCTATCCTGAAGGACTCTGATTCTGGATCTTGAATAGTTTACTAGCATCTCTAGCAGTCTTGGTTTGGCCCTCAAGCCACTAAGGCACCAAAACTTGTAGAGTCCACATCTTCTAAGCGCTTGTTGAGCCATCATGTTAGCCCTTATAGCTTCCTCTACTTCACCATGCTCATGATCTCTCCATTCTAGCACCATCCTGCAAGAAAAATTGCCATTTTGCCCATTAGATTCTTATAAATTTACTTGAGCGGCGTCATACGCGACTGTTTTGCAAACAACCGCGTATGTACGTGGTTTCTAGCCTCTTTTCCACGTATAGCCAGCCCTATACGTGGAAAAATATTCGATATCCATGTGGGTCATAGCGCTCATGTAGAGATGGCCTAAACTACCTCATTTTACCATGAAAATCAACAAAAATTATATTAAAATGCATGAGGAGAGCATGAGTAACTACCTGGAAGAAACGGTTGTGAATTCCGCCGGTTGGATCTCTTAGAATTTGCAGTTGAATATCAGAGCTCCAATGGGTAAAAGTTTCAAATGATTTATATTTTTTACTATTTATAGAAAAAATTTCAAATATTATGAAAATTTTTACCCCCTTTCCTATAGTTTTGATAGTTTCTAACCATTTTGGATCGTTTCTGACATAATTTGTGATGTAGAAGACCATTTTCAGTGTCGTTTCAGCCATTGGATTGACCCGTTCATACTGATCTTAGGTTAAATGTCTATACTAGCATATAGGTTAGGTTCACCACTGTTTGCATTTTGCATGACCTTATGACCATGTCACTATGACCTTATGTACGAACCCACTCTATTATGTCATGGAACCTTCTTGCTATTTTAGAAGTGGCATGATGTGAGTGGTAGAGCTTCACCTTACATGGGTACCCTAGTTAGTGCCTTATTTGCATTTGGTGCCCATGCCGACGTTTTCTCCTTTAGGGTGTGGGAGTCCGTTGTATACTACTACCATGACATTTCACAAGAGCCTCATACTCTTCTTGATCTTATGCTGGCCTATTTCCCTCCGGACTCCCCTTATGTCAAGTTGTGAATGCATTATCATGAGTTTTACCTGCTTTATTGATCTTTATGTCGGCTCCCCTGACATTGCATTTCAGCCATATAGCCCAATCTTGTCTCATGTCTATCCATGCAGAGCCATTTTATATATCCTTCGCAGCTTGATTTCCCTTTTTACCGAGAGGGGATTTTCCCCTGAGTGTCGATATCCTACACATGTATCCTTGCATTGAGCATAGGTATGTTCCACTGCTTGGAACTAGTTTGTTTGCCCTTATGACACTCGTCTCCTCCTAGTTTGTAACTATAAAGCTAGTTTATTCTGTTTTCAAGCTTTTCAAATAACTGAAAAAGTCCAAAAAAATAAAAAAACCAAAAAGCTAGATAAGGAAAGATGTTATCTTTGGCAGCTGTCGAGTCGTGTCGCCTTCGAATAGAGCACTGTATATCACATCCATTGGTTGGGTTATAGTTTGACTTAGGATTTGTACTCGTTTATCTGAGTTTATCTCCACCAACTGGTTAAGCTTCTAGTCCCTATGGAGCCTCTGTTGATGCCTCCTGTGTCACAAAGATGTCCCATTTTGTAGTTCGAGTCTATGCTACCTTCATTCAGTCACCATATGCCATTATGCTCTTGTTTGAAGGAAGTTGAAACCTGTGTCGGCCATTCCTCAGTTATCCTGACTTTGCATGTTAGCCATTCCTGGTACAGTTACTGGGTCGTGCACTTTAAGATCGAGTCCTTCCATATTAGATAGCTTTGCTGAGTACCTCGTGTTGGATGATCAGGGATGCCTTAATGCCCTCCTTCCAGCGGATTTCATCCCATTGACTTCAGATCATTTATTCTGGGATTGGAATCTAGATTCCTTTTGAGTGCCTTGAGACTTGCAGTCATCAGTGGCAGGTTCTCTTGCCATCGACAGTTTCTTGGGAATACATCAATGTCCCCTGATCAATGGATTCTCTCAAGTGTTTGACCTCAACTCATATATTCACACTTGTTAGTTTGCACTCTAGTACCTTGATTCCTATTATCATTATCGGTGGGTAATCTCGCATCTATTAACGATATACATCAATGACCGGTAATCAGACGATGGACTACTGTGTTCAACCTCGACACCTCTATTCGCATAGTAGGACATGTACTCGTAGCGGTTTGTGTAGAAGACCTTCCAGACTGGTGGCATCTCTTATATGCTACCTCCTTGATCGTGCCGGTGTTCATGAGATTTTAGCTCTCGTGACTTGATTCCAGTGTATGTCAGACATTTCCAGCCACTATAGAGATCTTGATCTATTGTATATCTTTATCCATTTTGGAGATCATGGTCCTTTGTACATCTTCATCATGGAGATTCTGATCTATGTATATTGTACGTGGCGATGACCACATATGTGATATCATGTATTATGCCTATTCATTTCCATTGTACTCTTATGTATCCAGAACTGCTATATGTACTTGTAGTTATATTCAGAGTTGTATTATGGTACTATGCTGATTGGGTGGCTGGTCTTCTATTTAGGATCCTTCATCACTCCACTTCTGGGATGGACTTATAATGTATTTCGGCCATCGTATGACCCCTTTGACCTCACACATTAGGGGGCATCTATTATAGCATATTTCACCACTCCAGGTGAATCACACTTTGTATGGCCTTCCCTTATCCCGCTACAGACTCTTTAGACCCCATCGACCATATTTTATCCTTTGATGTTTCCTTGATCATACCTAAAACTATATAAAAAATGATATACTCGGCTTTTACCCGATAACCACGTACATACGTGGGTTTGACCCCTATAACCGCGTACATCGGGATGTGTGCATAGTCCAAATCCTTTTGGAGTTTTCCTTGACATGGATCTGAATCATTCAACTCCTAGCCTTCCGTATGCCTTGAGATCGCTCGGATTCGACCCTTCATTATCCCTTGTGAATCTATATAAGGAACCCCTTGGTACATTGAAGGCATATAAAGAGATTGAAAGCAACGAAACTATAGTCCATTGTTGCCAGAATTTATGCTTGAGTCTGCATCCCTTTGTCCCTTTGGAGCACTTTTGTGTTCTTCCCAAGCTTGCCTTTTGCTAGTGAGCTTGCTATCGTGAGATGGAGGATTGAGGTGGTGGAGGCCCAAGTGGGGGATTCAGTTTCTCCGGTTCGTAGACGTGCTGTCAGAGGTTGTATCTATCTTGTAATCTCTGATTTATATTAATAAGAACTATCTTTTCCTGTCCAATGATGTGTATTTGATTGAATATTGTATCCATTGGAATATGTCAAATGCTTTTACATTATTGATTATATATGCTATAATAGATCTAATACCATGATATATAGTATGCTTGTATTGTTTACTTGTTGTTGAGGAAGTATTATATCAATTCAAGCTGAAGATTGGAAAGCTCAACGGGGATCTACTTCAACCGTCCGGAATAAGGTACAAGGTCTGATCATTTAGTGTTAGACATTTTATTTCTATTTCATATTGGGAAAGATTGATTTCTGGAGTCAAAGCTGTATGTTGTGGTACCCCAAGCCATAAGAATTTCTCTCCGTAACAATTAAAGAAGATGCAAATTGATCTATATGATAATGCAATTTTTCCTCTTCAATGAAATTTTACCTAAAAAAGGGAGAGAGATTTACTTTTCTTTCAAAAAATGCACACCCAAATGCAAATGCAATTCTATCTTTTCAAATGAAAAGGGAAATATCAATGCACCTTAACAGTCTTAAAGGAAAAATAAAAAAGATATCTAGAGAACATCAAACATAAATAAACCAAAAATGTTTCCTATCTTTTCATGCTTGAAAAGATGCATAAAAACTTAATGGAAAGATGATTTCACTAACGTTTCCAAACAAAACTAACTCTAATGCACGCAAAGCTGAAAACATATATTTCTTCTTAATGAAAGTAAGATCTATAATTTCAAACAATCATGCACAAAAAAAGTAGAAAATCATTCAACAAATTCTTGTGAATAAAGCAAAGGAGAAAAAAAACTAGAACTTCTCTTTGAATCAGACAAGGAAATAAAGAACCAATCTTTCCTACCAAGCACTGAAAAAATCAGCATGCAAAAGGAAACAAGAATCACCCCAAGCAAAGAATGACTCAAAACAACATGGATCACTCATGCATTCCAAGTCCAAAACAAACCAAAGCATACATAAGAAAATGAAATTTATATTTTCGATTCCAATGAATAATATCTACAGAAAAGAGCAAGAGGTTTCAAGCAAAGAAAATAATGTAAAATCCAACGCAAGAAACAATACCTCTATAGTTCTCCCCCTCAACTATGGACATGAGCTTGTATTTATAAGGCTCAATAGATAGGAATAGTTGAGATATTTGTGGATGAGGTGGCTCTAAGATCCTATTATGGGGGATATCGATCTCAACTGACCCACAATGATAGGGATAAGGGAGGACATGAGGCTCATGATCTAGAAGCCTCGAGAAATTTCTCTTTTTCCCATTTTACCTAGGGTACCGCTTTTCTTCTCTTATGACAGAGCAGTTTAGATGAGAAACGCATATGGACAAAAGACCATAGGTGGTGGCATCACTTATGGAAAATGGGATACATGCAGTGCGAGCAAGGTATCGCTCATGGGCCACAGGTAAAGCGTGGTGCTGAGTTTTTTCATGTAGAATTGAAAAATAGAGTAGGTTTCCACTCTAAGTGTTGGGATTAAGATAAAACATGGGAGTTAAGGGTCTTATTACATGGTCGTGATATGATTTATGTATAGCAGAATGATGAAGTATCTTCCATTGATGAGCAACAGCAAGATGTCAATTCTTTCCAAGAAAAGGTAAAATATATTCATATTTTTTCTGACAAAAATTTATAGTGTGCAGGTAAATATGACAACCAGAAAAATCATGTTGAAAAAGAAAAATAAGACTTGAAATATGTTCAAGAATATACAGAAGTATCTGAAGAACAACTACTTAGTATCAGGATCCAGAAGACAAAGAAGAAGAATCCCAAGTACACATCAAGGAAAAAATTAAAAGTATAATTTTTGAATGAAATGTAAGCCTAGCTGAGATATAGATCGGAATGCATATTTTTGCATTGATAGTGTTGAAAGTATTGTCCTAGTTTATATTAAGGGGGTGTGTTAAGAATTGTAATCTCAAAGGACCACTATCAATACTACATTAATTAGTTAGTTAGTTGAGTAGTTGATTTGGTCACATTGCTTAGAATTAGTGGCCCATAATATTTGATGATCCATGGTATTTACCTATGGTTTTGTTGTTACGTTGTCTAATAAATAGTGCTGCTTAATGTTGAAAAATAAATTCATTTTCCCATGCAATCTTTATTCCCATTCTGTGTTCTAGTGTTTTCTGCTTCTTTTTATTTTCTTTAACACTCTTTTATTGCATACCTCTAGTGAGCCAACTAAGGCTTCATGGGAGAATGTTTTCACTAGTTCAGGTCCTTGGTCGTGTTTAAATGATATACTTTATCTAAAGCTCCGTGAACTTGGCAACTTCCTCCAATTTCTATATTTGGTATTTAAGGTTTATTTTTAGCTTCAATATTTTTTTCGTTATAATTTTTAGTTGGGATTTCATCAATGTGTATTGTTTTTTAGTTGCCTTCTTTTCATGGAATTATTTAGCTTTGAGTATTTTCTCCATGCCTCCCATTTCTCAAAACCTTTATCATGGATTTTTGGCAATATTTAGTGTTTCTATGGTAACACTAGATATCCCTATGGATGTCATAATGACAAATCTATAGGAATACTTATGAGAAGCCATAATCCTCAATTTATCCACAAAGAAAGTTTTCTCTTCTTCTTTAACAAAGAAAGTGTGGAACAATTCATAACCATTATTCTTTTCTTTGAATTAGTCATAGTAGGTACCAATAAGATAAACCAATACACCTAGTACAATGGAAAACATGAGGAGCAAACATATATACAATTGAGAAAACCTATGAAATTTCATTATAAAATTTCCATACTTTCTCTCAATTTTGAGAGTTCGACTTGACTTGGAAAGAGAATCCCCAGGCCAACAAGGGCCAAATGATTTTTCATGAATGACATATAACTACCTATAAAATTATAGTGTTGCAAGCCAAAAATCATTTCCAAGACAATGAATCTAGAAAGGAGGTTTCCAAACGTTAGCTGTGGAGGGAGGATCAAAATGCAACCAATCCAGTCTAAGGATAATTGGTGTAAATATGGTAATATGGATTCTTTGTATGGATCTTAAGGCCAAGGCCTGAATACTAAATGGATAGGAATGCATAATGTAAATATTTCTATAGAGGCCATGTGGTTGGATTTTCATAATGACTCAAAATATTGTAAATATTATGTTCAAGGAGCACGAGAACATATATGATTCCACTAGAGGGTGAGAGGAAAGGGAGCCTATTGGAGATAAAATATTCTATTTCCAAGTGTAAAAGTCACATCCTTGGTCACCTTGGTGGCCCTTTGAGATGACAGGAAGTATTAAGAGTTGCATTTTGTCAATTTTTCTTGCTCTAATACCATCTGCAACATTTGCACCCATCGAATTGACTAGCAGAGGTGAAATGAATCAAATAATTGCTTCCAAATTTTGCTCATAAGCATAGTTACAAATTCCATGAAATTTAAAATAAGTGTGTAGAAATAATTAGCATGGTTTAATTTAGTTAATCAGTTAATTAACATGACAAAGAAATCCCAACGATTATAAGTGATTTCGATAGGTGTTCCCATCCACTCTACATTTCCATGCTTTCCTCACTTTTGACATCGAAAATTAGTTGTGAAAACCCCACAATTGATCCCTAACAAAACTTCTCTTACAAATTGACTCCAATTGTTATATTCTACCCTTTTGAGTATACCTAGCATATTTTACGTTTATGACATTGAGATTCAGAAGTCAGAACCACTAAGTGGTTTAGAATGAACAACCCCAACTTTCCGACTCTATTGCTCTAACATCGGGATTCAAAAGTTAGAACCAAAATGAAATCCACATCTCCACATGACGTATCTCAATCTTGACTTCGATATCACTACTTCATTGTCGATACCACTGATTTGTCTTCCAATATGGGTCCCTTCACTGAGAACTCCATGGAATACATAGAAAGTTTAATCACCCACCAGTATGGATCAATGATACCCTTCAACTCGGAATTTGGGAGTTGAAACTCAACTACGATTCTATGATATAATTTTGAGTCTTGAGTCCCAGAGTTGACATCGCTACTTCAGCTTTGGTACTGGTACGATGGTCCATTCATTGATGCTATGTTGATCCCGACGTTGGAACATCGACACCTTGATAATCAACCACAACTTGTTGTTTAACAACATACTCCGCTACAATCTCTCCTCTAGCCTTTGGCATTGGTACTGATGTTCTGGCCTTGGAAATTCAATAATATTCATCGATTTAAAAGACATATGAAGATGCAAGTTAAACATATATAGTAAAGATATAATTGATTTACATACACATACATAAACTAGCATATTAATTATGATAATAACAACAATGAAATCATGTACAAAGATGAACTCATTCTTAGGTTATGCACATGCATCCAGTTAATAATTCAAGCTAGCTACTTCATTTTATTCAATATGCATAAATAATCATCCATAGCACATGAATTGTGGAATTCATACACAACATATAAACTTATCTTTTAATTGAAGTCATCCAAGAAACTGACTAGGTGAGGGAAACACTCCACCCAACCATAGGCACTCTATGCCTTTATTACTTTAGTGGAGAGGCCACCCTTGAGATGGGCTACGTTATCCACTAGGAAGGAACTATACAAGCCCACTCATATCCATTTTCACACATACTCATACTAATCCAACACACTATTGGGTTTATCAAGCATGTAGAGAGGAATGGAAATTCAATGCTAATCCAATGAGCTCAACCACATGGATAAATGCATCTTAATCGGCTCTATCCAACCTTTACACCCACATTACCTACCACACCCAACAAAATAAAGGCCCCCTTTTCTGCTCCACATTCGCTTAGGCTCTCCTTACCTCTATTGCTATAGTTGTTATATAAATTTTCAAGATACTAAAACTTTGAAGATTATTTCCCCCATCGGGTTTATCATGCCATTCTAGCCTCTGATCTTTCCCTAAATTCATATTTCTGGCCATGCTAAGGTGTAGCCACATAATTAAAATTCTAGGTTTCTAGTTTTGGATTCTCTCACAAACTTTTGGGCTTGAACACTCTCAACTTTGGGTTAGGGTTGGTGTACATGGTTTTCCCACATTTATTTCACAAGAAACATGAATTTATGGGAATTTGAACATTCTAAAACATGGCATTGTTTCTGGCTATGTTTTTTTCTAATTTCACTAATTCTCATCCTTGGTACCCTATGATGCTGTAGGGGTGAAGGTAAAAAACCTTTCATGAGGGAATTTACCTCTACATCAAGTAAATTAAGCCCACATATTTTCATCTTGTTTTTTGTGGTCATTCCATTCTCCATTGAATCCATGAGCTGATTAATTAGCTACCTTCTTACAACCGAATTAAAGGGAGGTAAGGACATCCACTTGGGTTCTCAAGATGACATTTTGAAATCAAAGTTTGACTCTCTCACACCCCCTCATCTCTCCCTAGTGGAAAAACACAACCAATCATTTTGGTTTCCTCCATAACTAGTTATTGGAATTTTAATTGCATTATGATTATTCACATGATTTTACTTTTTTTGATGGACTACTAGGACATGGTCCATAAAATACAAAATACTTGTCTTAATAATCTTTGGCATTCACTAGTGGAGCCTTTTCCTTGAGCTCCAACTAGGAATTATACATCACATATACACAATATTTACACATCAAGTCAATATATTCCAAGGGTCAAAATGGGGACGTTACATTCCCTCCCCTTAGAATATCATCATCCTCTCAAAAATAAAAATAAAAATGGTTATGCCTCCCTCATAGAATCCTCTAGATCCCAAGTATCCTCATCAAGAACAAGGTGCTTCCACTACACCTTTACCTATGTGATGGCTCGGTTCTAGAGCAATGTTACTTTTTTGTCAAGGATATGTGTAGGCTCTACTTATAATTCTCCCTCGGGTTACACCTAAATAACATTCCAATCAATTACATGATTATAATCCAATCCTATATGCAATTGGTCCTATCCTATCAAGAACTTCAAATGGTCCAAAATATCTCGGTGCCAACTTAGTACAAGTCCCCAATTTTAGGAAAATTTTCTTTGGATTTACTCTTAAGTAAACATGACCCCTAACTTTAAATTCCTTGAACACTCTTTTTAAATCCGTGTAACTTGTATTTATATCTTGGTATGTCTTTAAATTATTACCGATCTTAACAATTTCTTGTTCCATCTCCTTCAGCATTTTCATCCCAAGCACTATCTTATTTACCGGGCTATCCCAACTCACCAGAGTCTTGCATCCTTTTCCATACAATTTCTCAAATGGACTCATTTCCAATTCTTCTTGATGACCATTATTATATGAAAATTATACCGAGTGTAAGTAATCTTTCCACTTGGGTGGCTTTTCCATCACATACATCCGTAGCATATCCTAAAGAACTTGATTCGCGCTTTCAGTATGGCCATCTGTTTGAGGATGATAGTTGTACTAAATTCATTTAAATCCCCAACTCTTGAAATAATCCTTTCCAAAAATTGGATGTAAACTTTACATCTCGATCTTAGACTATTTCCTTGGGTAACCCATGCAATCTAAATATCTCCTCCATGAAGATGTTTTCTATGTAACTTGTTATATGAGTGGACTTGACTCAAATAAAATGTGTTTCATTTAAAAGTATGTTAACCACAACCATGATTAAATCATGCTTCCTCAATGTTATTGGAAAACATATTATAAAATCCACAGAAATTACTTTTGACTTCCATTTTGGGATGGGGAAAGGCTGTAATTGTCCTTCTGGATGTCAATGCACTGCCTTGACTTGTTCACATTTTTGACACAAATAAATGTATTTTTCCACTAATACAAAAGCGCGGATTTTTCCACGGAGGTTTTCCACGTTTCATACCTTTTGGTGTCAAATCGGAAGTAATAGGAATGATCCGTCGCTATATCGACGCCTAGACGTCGCTATATCGACGCTTCCAGTCTTCTCCGTCACTGTATCGATGTCTCAAACCGTAAACGTCGCTCTATCCATGGAACTCCGTCGCTGTAGCGACGGAACTTAGATTTAGATTTTTTTTGGCTTTTTACAACGGTAAATTTGACTTAGGGCGCAAAAATCAATGTTTGCCGTCGCTATAGCGAGTTCTATAAAAACGAAGACCTTAACGAGATTTTCTTCACACTTGCCATTGTTGCAGCACTGTTTTCGGGTGATTGTTGGAGCTATTTATTATTTCCATCTCTTGCTGGTGAACAATCCATTTCAAGATCTACATAGTTCGGATTTTAAACGTGCAAGGTTAGTTTGTGTTTTCAAATGAATTCGCTTGAAAGATTTTGCTTTTTTTGTGGCTTATGTGTCCTCTTTCAAGGTTTAATGCCTTCTACTGGAATCGGTTTAAGACAACATACATGTAAACGTGCCATTGTTGCAGCACTGTTTTTGGGTGATTGTTGGAGCTGTTTATTATTTCCGTCTCCTGCTGGTGAACAATCCATTTCAAGATCTACATAGTTCGGATTTTAAACGTGCAAGGTTAGTTTGTGTTTTCAAATGAATTCGCTTGAAATATTTTGCTTTTTTTGTGGCTTATGTGTCCTCTTTCAAGGTTTAATGCCTTCTTCTGAGTTGGCATATATATATATTGGAGATACTTCTATGAATACATTATCATCACATGAATGTATAAGAAAAGTTACATAGTAACAAGTAATAAATAATATATCTATCTAACAAGTGTATATTTCCATGCATGTGACACTTGTAACATACCATTTGAGACTATTGTTTTCCCATCTTTTTATTATTTGTATGCAACTAAATTAAATTTTTGGAAATGTGCAAAGTTCAACAAAAGTTTATTTCTTATATTTTGATATTTATTTTCATTTCTATTGGTATTTTTTCAAAACTTGATTAATACTCTACTATAGAGATAAGGATTAAATAAATAGAAGAAAAAGAATAAAACTCCTACATAGAAAACTTAAGAGAGTTTCTATTTTTTTTTTGTTTTACACAATTTTGTTCCATAAAATCTCATACATCCTATTATAGAAACTTGTGTATCACTTAATGCATGGAAGTTAAGTTTTTTTGGCTTT
>LPNX010496482.1:0-48389 GCA_001517045.1 Pseudotsuga menziesii | reverse complement strand
AGAAGTCCTACGAAGCCTACATGGAACTCGAGGTAGCCATCCGGGAGATGATGGAAAGCGACACCCCAAGTGTCAAGCAATGGAGGGCTGTAGAGCGGCTGGGAAAAACAAAGCTTAATCTTTCTTAGTAGGGGACAGGTGGCATGTACCAAAGAGCTGATAGAGCGAGGACGTGGAGCTGCGTGGCCGAGTTTGTTACTCAGTTGATGTGATACTCTATGATCAGTTAGGAATGGAATTGTGACAGCTTCCTAGTGGTGTAGGAAATTAGTTACAAACTCTAATTTACGCTGGTCATTCTGTTATTGATCTGCTGGGAGCAGACTTATTGTTTAAATCTATATATTGGTGTCTTTTGATGAGATGGGGGTTGGATCCCATCAAGTGAGTTGCTGGTTTGGAAAGACATATCTGTTTTGAGAAATAAAGTGAATGCATGAGAAGTTTCCTGTCAAAGATTCATGTGTCATTGATGTTGCAGTCTGTGCCATTTCCTTTATGTGCTTGTTGTTTCCTTTGTGTAACACTCCATTTTGTTCTTCCTTCGTATCTGGAATGCAGTGTTAAATGAGTAGAATTCATATGTTTATGCTCTATTCATTATTTCAAATATTATATGATTTTTCTGCTAAAGTCGATATGGAATTCGTTTCAGACGCTCTGTATTGATGGATTGTTTTCTCATCTCTTCCATTTCACCCAGATCGAATTTGATGACTGTAATGATGTGATTATCTTGCCTTTGATAGTTCTCGTGTATGTATCTTTATGATCTTTTACTTGTATATGACTCCATGCCCAATGGATATGTGAATGGTTCAGCCAAATGAATGAATGCTTAAATATTGTTTATCATTTGATTTTGTGAGATTTGTGTTGAGAGATCCCTCTCTGGGAGAGAAATATTAATATCTTCCTAAAGTGGTTTTGCTGTTACCTCGGGGTGTGCTTCCTACAACCTGAGTACATTCCGAGTGCTAACACCCTTGACTGTTGATTTTTTTGGTGTGCATACATGTTTACCCTTGACTGTTGATTCTCTTGGTTCTCAGACCTGTTTACCCTTAACTGTTGATTCTTATGGTATGCAGACTTGTTTACCCTTTACTGTTGATTTTTTTCCTCTTCCAGCACTTTTAGCCTCGAGAGTTGTTGAAATCCTTTCAATTCTCTT
This sequence comes from Pseudotsuga menziesii, assembly GCA_001517045.1. Taxonomy (NCBI): domain Eukaryota; kingdom Viridiplantae; phylum Streptophyta; class Pinopsida; order Pinales; family Pinaceae; genus Pseudotsuga; species Pseudotsuga menziesii. The sequence continues at coordinate 47,215 of LPNX010496482.1, read as the reverse complement.
TTTTTGTAGCAACTCATTTTTGTTTTTAATTGTTTTATTCAATTTTTCCAATCTTGCTTCATATTCTGCAATCTCATTTTGTTGTTTAATGATCATTTCTCTCAATTCCCTTTGAAACTCAACCTTTAAACCTGCAATAAATGTTTCTTTCTGCTTCAATTCTTGTTGAAGTTCTGCTTCCTTACCAAATACAGTCTTCAGTGGTGGCATGTTCAAAACTTCAGGCCTGTTTTTCAACTCATTTTCAAGTCTCCCTATAGTTTTCTCATCTTTTTTCTTTTGAGCCTGATACATGTATTTCAGTCTGTCAAGGTCAGAAATAAATTTTGCTAGAACTATCGTAAATTTAGAACATTGATCCTTAATAAGTTGATCCTTCTGGTCAATTATTTTTTTAGTTTCCACAATTCTTTTCTCTAAACCTGTAACACGATGTACCAAATCAAGAATTTGGACATCCTTAGTTCTGCACATTTCATTGCTAGCTTTGAAGGAATCCTCCCACAAGGTATACTGTTCTTTGAAATGTACCATTTTATCAAATAAATAAAAAACAAATCTACCATCAAAAGAATATTTGGCATGAATTAGGTCTTTATCAATCGTTGGTGAACTGTCCATATCATTTTTCACAAATTCCTCCCATTGATCTGCATTTTCATTTCCATGCATTCCAACCAAAGTTGTGATAGCAACATCTTCTTCAAGGGAAATTGAATGTATGTCGTTTCCCACAGGTTCCATATTGTCCTCTAAAGGTTGGTCGATCTTCTTTTTCTGGTTGAGTCACCCGTTGAAGAAGTAGAGTATGATTGATCTCTCTAGTTTTGGATATGGTTGATAAAGAAATATGGGCTCAATCCGCGCTTAATCAATCACCAATAACCTTGTCGCAACTATAGAAAATGTGCCGAAAATGCATGATTTGAGCCGTGCATTGAAAGCTGGCATTGGTTTGGCAGGTGTGCAAAGATATCCATATATTTTCGATATAGAGACGAAAGTTCCTCTAAAATTAAAAACATCGATATTGCCACAGTTTTTCCACCATGATAAAAAAAATGAAGTATTAATCCATGAATGTTCAAAACGTGGAAATATTTCGTGGAAAAATATGACCAAATGTATTAGTGCTTGTATGGTCTTTCGATATACACAAGGTACGTGGGAGATCAAATCCATAATAGTGATGTCTAATGCACAACCATTCGAAAGGGGCCCTCTCATATACAATCAAGTAAGTGAAGTACCTTTCAATATACCTCAAGGGTATGTGAAAGGACGTTCTATATACCGATGGTACGTGGAGGAACTGTGCAAACCCCTAGATGCAGTGCAGGCATGTAACAACAGCTTTTATTTTTAAAGACGTTGGAACACATCTCTATCCTATCACTGAAATTACTATAAATTTTAGCCTTAAGCTACTGTTTATTTTATCTGAATGGTTAGCCAAATTTTGTGAGGTGTATTTTTTGAAAGTGGAAATTTTAATCTGTATGTGATGCAACTTTTTCCATCAATGAGAACTATCTATAGTAGGGAAGAGACCATTTCATTTTCCTTCAAAACACACACAGAAATCCGTTGCTACTTTCACCAAATCAACACAAGACCTAACAAGCAATTCTTCTAAATAATTCTTCAAACATAAAACATTTCACCAATAAGAACTCTACTCTTTGATTTAAGAAAATAAAAGGAAGCCTCTAATTATCAAAATTAAATCTACTCAATCCCACAAAAAAGACCTACTTGTCTAAATCACTCATGCGCCAATAATAAAACTTTCCTATGCATAAACAAGACAAGATAGCTAGCTTCTTTTCATATTTTCAAATATAATTATGAATATAAAGGACCTAAAGCAGCTTGGAACAAATGGATTTAAGACATGCTATAAATTTCCCTTTTCAACATAAAATTTTCAGAGAATAGATCACATTAATTAAGAAATCCAAAACTAAGCTTTCACACTATTCCTTTTCACTATGATTTATCCACTAAAAGAGGAAATAAACATTTTGCATGAGCTCAACAAGTGAGAATCAGAATATCAAAACCCTCAAACTCAACAATCCAACATTCAAGCAAAACACACCAAAACGTTTCAGAGAAATCCACACATAAAAATCAAATAAATAAAAAATGCAGGCATTTTAAGTACCTACTTCAGCGCACATGAGAGAGATGCACCATAGCACTGTAAAAGGGTTGGTGTTTTTTTCCACTACACTAAAGCACTTTCGGTACTCTATTCAAACTGCAACAAGGCGTTGTCGACGCTAAACCTTGGGAGGAAAAAGGCGTCAATGGATAAACGATGCTCTGTCAAACTGGAGTATGTGCGTCGGTTGACCTAGAAATGCAAAAAAAATATAGATGTGCAAAGAGAACCAAAAGATGGAATAAGATGGACTGACAGAAATAAAGCAAATTCCAAACATAGGTAATCAACAAAGCAACAAGATGGATCACTCACCTTATCAGCTGAAAAGAGCTAAGGAAGAAAATGTAAATGTACAACTGAAAAATTTACCAAGTCGTATATCCAACTGGATTTGCTCCAGATATGACCAGAACTGACCAAGATATGGCTGGATTAAGCTATCCCCAATGGACTCACCAATTTTGTTTCAAGGAATTTTTCAACCGGTGCGGGCACCGCTTGTTCCTCTACCTTGTATGATGAAAGTGTAGAACAAAAGAAACACAACAGCATATCCTTCCCCTAGATAATCAATTTGATCAACATGAAACTAAACGTATACCTCATATCTGAGTACTCTTTGTCTTCATTCCAAAGTCCTTCTTGTGATCTTCAGTACCTGCAAAAGAGATCAAAATACAAAAGCACAACATGAGATCATCATGACAAATCAATCATCTATGTTAGTGATCAAGGATTCTAACAACATTTAACTGATATTAACTCACATTAAATATGGGAAATGGGAATAATTTTGTATTAGTGATAAAAGAGAGTAAAGTTACAACCATAAAGCCTTGATGTTTTTATTTTTATCCTATACAAAAGATCTGCAATCCTTCGCACTTACAACAATCTCTTCACACATAAGCTCACTCTATCTTTCCTCTAAATCAGATCTCAGTCCAATAGCATAAGGGTGCTTTCTTTGGCCTCCCCTCACTCACTCCATGAAGGCTTCATTTATAGGCCAAATTACATGAGATTCACTTAGGGAATAGATAGGAGGTGATCCCAATAGGTTAGGAAGGCGAATGCCAGCTCTCCCTATCTAGTAGGAACCAAATCCATAGAGGATTTCCCAAGGAAACTTATAGAATTCTCTTTTTTCATGTTTTAGGTCGATTGACACACCTTTCTCAAGGTGGAAAAGCGTAGACGCTTTTTTCTCAACAAGGAAGAGCACCGATAGCACCTATTTCCAGAATACAACTAGGAGTCGGCGCACTTTTTTCCACTGGACAGAGCACTGACGGCGCTCTGTCGTAATTGAAAAACAATGTCAGTCATCCAAGGGTTGGACAAAAAGTAACTAGAGGAATCTCAGGCTATTCTTTATGAAGGGTCATTAGGCACTAGTGGAATTTTTAGGTGCAACAGTATGAATCTAGCTCGTGATTTGGAGGTTATTCCTTAGAAACAACTAGGACTAATATGAATCCAACACATGATTTAGAGGTATGAATTGAGCTCGTGATTTGGAGGTATGAATTCATCCCACGATTTGGAGTTTATTCCTCAACCCACCCAAATATAATAACCCTGAATATTTATATCACTATGTCAATTAAAAATCCCCCCTTGACCCCTTAATACAAGGAAATATATTTTTGAGGTTTTTAGTAGTGTTCAAACCCCCAATATGAATAGACGTGATATGAAATTTCCTTTGTAGTGAACCCCCCATGAAGGTTAGGGAGAGGGGCACAAAGTGAGAGAGGGGGAGTCGGGGTTAAGTGTAGGTGGAGGAGTATGGGAGTGAGAGGGAGTGATAGATCCACTGTAGCAAAAGAAATGCATTCTTCTTTGTCAAATCATGGGAAACAATAGGAAGATTGGTGTTTGGAGGAAATAGCTATGGAATATCTACTAAATCAAGGTGTCTTTGAAAGAATGAAACCAAATCATTATTTGAATACATCAAACCTCCTGCATAAGGTTGTAATGTAAGGAAATATTCAAAAAGGGTTGAGAAGACCATAATAGTCCAAGGAGTCCTTTCCATTAACTTGGTCTAGTTACTCATGGAAGCGGGAAGGAGAAAATTTAGAGAGCCTCATCCCTTATGATATTCCCAGCTTCAGTTATGAGAGGGGTATTCTTGCAAATATTGTTAAGTTTTCTGGACCAGATGTAGTTACTTGCAGATGAATAGTCCAAAAAATCTGCAGTGGTGATAACAAGATTGCTATATGTTGAGTCTAATACTATATGCAAGAACCATTCAACAAACTCTAAGAAAGAAAGTTCTATAATTTTAGGATTTGGATTCAACCTTCTAGAGGATCTAAATATATAATTTCCTTCTAAGTAGATTCGGGAATTAAATAATATTTGGCGGCACTTCTAAGATCCTCGAACCATTTGGTGAACCACGATATGTTTGACTCCTTTTACGAACAATAAATTATTCTGTAGAAGATAAAATTTGATACACTTGTCAAATCTATGTTGTTGGAAGAACTTACATACTTCAACAAAGGAGTGCTTTGCAAGTGAATTGAAATTCCTTCCCATTTTTAGCAATAAAACAAAGTATTTCAACATATAAATTTTTAGGCAGACCTTTCAACCAACCGGATGACCGAACACAAGGAGAATACCAATTGAAGTTGTTATAAAACTCTTGTTTATCAAGGTAAGGATGGACTGTGTGTACATTACAAGAAAAAAAATGATTGTGGTCGCTTTACTGACCTCTAACCCGTTACCACCACCCAATTTCTCTCCCTTCACTTAGATTTCACTATGTGTCTCTCTCTAACCCATTAACACCCCCTCATGCCCCTTTCTCTACCTCTAACCCCTTACCACTCCTTCCCCCTCTACCTTTAACCCCTTATCACCTCAAATTCTTTTTAATGTTATAATGAGCAAATAATAAAATAAATGTTATAATTGGAAAATAATAAAATTGTAAATTTAGAAATCGCACACACGTTTTATAAAACTACAACATGTGCGAGTTTTGTTTTGGTGAGCTTAATATTTGACTTTAAAAAAATGTTTGCGCATTTCTTGGCACTATGGCCAAACCTCTGCACGTTCTAGTGTGCTGTTTCTATGCCTATGTATCTGCTTTAGACTTTGTTTTGGATTCATCATGCCTTTGGTTTGGAGTATGATAAACCATTGCTAATTGAGAATTACATCCATTTTTTCATGATTCTTGTGTTTAGGCATTGGTTATAGTATGGTACATGCCATAATTTGTTTATGAAATTTTAGATACATGTAGGGTATTTTTTTGCAGATTCCAAATATGTAATTTTTAAATATGACACATATTTTTCTATTTCTTCTTATTTTTCTTGTGTCAAGACTCCTTAACTCAAAAAACACATTGTTAGTGTTTCATCTATAACTCTTTCATTTCTCAACTATTTTAAAAACAAAATGTATGGTGGATTAAAGGAAACCAACCTATACATTCTATAAAAAAAGCAGTTCGAAATAAATGCATTTAGACCTTCAAATTATGCACCCACACTTGGTGTACTGTTTTTGAGGTTCCATCACTTAGATAATTAAAAAAATTTGTTATTTGGAAACATAGAGGTGAACTAGTATTGGTTGTTCTCTGTATGTCTACCAGTTTTCATAAGTTGATTCCATTAGGAACTCAAAGGTTGCACCACAAAATCATATACCTTATAATTTTCCCCAAAAATAAATAAATAAAAGTGTATGTTAAAAAATATCAAACCTTAGATAGTTAAGCATGTTTTCAATAAAAAAGAATTATATATTCGGAAACATCATTCAAATTCCTACATTTCATCTTTTTACTCATCGCAATTTCATTGTGTATGTGTCTCAAAATATCCATGTAAGTTTAGGGATGTCTATTTTTTCAGTTTTCTATTGCATCTAACGTGTCAAAAGAGACCCTCGTCAGCTTGCACACACCCATCTGTATTACCGCAATTTTGATAGTGAATGATTTAAGGATTTTGTCTTGAAATGTGATGCTTTTGGAAAAGGTATTGGAGTCATGTTCATGCCATAGGTACCTACACAAATAAACAATTATGTGACTAAAATTTGAGAAAGTTCAGCTATGAAAAATAAATTATGACCATCATTCATGTTGTCAATACATTAGACCCATATCTCATTGAGGGGAATTCTAGGTCAAGACTCACCTTCATAGCTTGAAGTACTTTTTGGAGGAGTGGTTGTCGTCACTATAATGACACAAGTGGGTCACTTAGATGGTATATTATGATCATATGATCATGTACAAGAAGAGCAAAGATAATGTCATGGTCAATGCTTTGTATAAGAAATATGAGAAGAAAGGATCCCTCTTTGCCTTGTCCTTACTAGTACTGGATTAGCCTGAAAATGCATGAAAAGAATAATTGGGAAATGACACAGTGGTTTAACCCATCCAATTACTTAAGGACCCTAACTCCCCTATTGGCTATAGTTTTTTTTTTGCTAGGGGAATCGACAACTGGGGGAAGTGTCGATACTCTCGTGACATAGGGTCTAGGGATCCAATCCCACTACCACTATACCCCTAGGTGCATCCACTGGGCCCGAATCATGGAACGTGGGAAATTTTGGTGGGGATTTGAACATGAGACCTTCCATTTACAACCATTTACAGGATTTCAACTTTACCACTTTCTTTGCCCCCCACAGGCCCCTATTGGCTATAGTTAGTAGCAATACACCTTGTGACATAAAAGACATTTTTTGATACAAAATTATGCTTTAAAATAAAGAGTGTTAAGAGAGTTGCATTCATATCCTATAGTAGGTCACTCTAACTTTGAGAAAACACAATGTTAGGTCTCAGTTGCATGTGAACACAACCAAGAATTTTTTCTCAATATTATAATCATTAATAGATTGGTTGGGTCATGAAAATAACTTCAGTTAAAATGTAAAAAGGGATTTTCATTGTAACTAGTGGAGAATTTATTTCCCATCTCCATCCCACATGGGATAAATGTGGAGTCTAAATATTCTACATTTTCAACTTTTTTTCGAGCACAGTCTTATTAAACATTTTTCGTGCATATTTTTTGTCTTATTTGGAGTTTGTTTGAAAATATTTAAAAAATATTAGAATCACATATATTAGCTATGTAAATTTCATAATTTGGGTTCCGTAAGGGTATTAGAGGTTGTTGAATCTATTTATCCATTCAAAAACACAATTTAAACACTTCCAAATTTGGATTTTACCAAAAAATTTACCTAATTCTGACCAAAACCAACATAGATTAAATAGACTACTCCTAGGATAAATAGTTGGTTATGGAAGTCATTAAAAATGTCTTGTCTTAATTTTATCTTCTAAACCCCTCTCTGAGTTCCTAAAAGTTGTGATTACATAAAAAGCAGAGGGAGTGAATTATGTGGCTCCATTCCCACCATGAACAAAAGATGCTCATGTAATCAATGATGGTCAAGGGAGGCTCATGTAATCAATCCTTTGATTAATAATAAAACATACTTAACATTGATTAAATCAATTGTGTATTGTTTTGATGTTGGTTTATAGATGCAAAATGTTTCATTGCATAATATAAGTTAAGTGAGTGAGTTATATGACCAAGGGAGACTAATGTAATTAATCAATACTTTGATTCATAATCAAACATATCTAAGATTAATTATGTCTATTGTATATTTTTTTTATGTTGGTTTTATAGTTGTAAAATCCTTGATTGAGTGGTAGGAACAACAAGGGAAGATTATGGTAGGTTTATCCTGGGGTTAAGGAATATTTTGTTTAGGCGCGCAACATTTCTTTGTTTCTACTGTAGTTCTTTCGATTTCTATAGGATAGGCGCGCAACATTTCTTTGTTTCTACATGATTTATTTTGGTTTCTATAGGAATGATACACAACATTTCTGTGAGTGATTGGTTTATTTCTTCAGTCCAGAATTTAGATATGGCTCTAGAGATGAATAATTCATAATTTTTTCATATATTTTCTTTATTTCAAAGACATGAGGCTACGTAAAATTTTATGGTTGACATGTCTAATCTGTACAATACATACGACGATCTGAAGTTAAATAGTTGTGGGTGTTACCATATCCACTTCCAGATGCACCATTTGGCAAACAAAGTTTGGAATATTGGATTATACAAGTCGTTGACTAAATAAGAATTTTATCTAGATATTGTTTATTGGGAGTTGCAGGGTCCTCATCTCTTTCATTGCACTTTGATATACCAAGAAAAGGTTCATCCATAGCATTTCATGCATAAAGGAGAGGCCCTATTCCTATTGGAAATATTAATTACTCATAGATATACTTCACATCTCAACCGACTTGGTTAGAGTCCATAGAAGTACACTCTATGGCAGTAAGTCTATCAGGTTGAGGAGTTCACCTCTCTCCATATTTAAGCAGTCAAATTGTATTTCTGAAGTTAAGTTCTTAGGTATAAATTTTTTACAGTCTTTAATGTAAGTCGGTAGCTTCCAAGAGAAGCATATTTTAATCTTTTGTATAAGAAGAAGAATAAGAATGAAAAATAGTGAGAAGAGAAGAAAAGTGAGAGAGTGCAAGAGAGACAGAGAAGAACATAGTAAGAAGAAGTGGAGAAGAAGAAAAAAATCGATAAGAGTTTGAGAAGCTCACGCTTCTATGTTTTGGAAAGTGTTGAGAGACAAAGCTCTATAAAAGGTGAAACATCCTTGTAAATTTCCAAGTTTTTAATTGTGGTTGTATTTCTTTTTTATATCGCAACAATATATATAAATACATAGTTTATGGTTGAATGCATGTCTTATTTGTTTTACACATATTCTCCAGAATTACTTGTGTGAATGTTTTTTACATTTACCGTTTTGTGAAAGACAAAAGAATCCACAAAATATTTCAATGTTTAAAATTCAAGGTTTTAACCGCATAGTGCTCGACACAAGTCTTACTTAATACTTTGGTTATATGATATTGTGAGCTTGTCGCAATATAGTTGTGTCGAGTTTTATCGCAAGTTATGGGTTGGTGAGAAGTGTTTTTCATATTATAAGTATTTATATTAAGAACTCCCTCTTTATAAAGTTCCGCGAAAATTTTTTTCTCGAATTGGGAGTTGGTCGCAACCAAAAGTGTCATGGTAAAATCCTGTCGAAGTCAAGTGGGTGTCTATCTAGGTAAAAGTGTGTCAGGTCAAAATTCCATAAAAGGGTGTCTCGATAAAAAGTGAAATTTGATTCATGTCGCAGTGAAGTCTACCATGCACTAGTCTGTCGCAGTGAATTCTATCACAGACTTCCTCATCGTAGTAAAACTATGTCACAATAAAACTATATCGTAGTAAATTTCGATCGCAATTATTTTGGCTGAAGTTAACCCATTGAGTAAAAGGTGGGGTTTCCAAAGGCACTCTCTCACAGCCCCAAAAGTAAGGAAAAGAGAATTTCTTACTGTACAGTAACTCAAGTTAACTGTCGCACCTTTGACTTCATCCACTCTCCCAATATCTAGTATCAGAGTAGGTTTAGGAAAGAAACCTTGTATTAAAAGGAAAAACAGTAATTCTCTAAGGAAAATAAAAATGGCGTCCACTTCTAGTGCACATATTTCAAGCTTACAAACTCCAATTTTCTCGGGAAATAATTATGAATAGTGGTATCTAACAATGAAGGATTTGTTCAGAGGTCGAGATGTATGGGAGATAGTCCAAAATGGCTATATAGAACCATCAGATTAGGTGGCATATAATAATCTCACACAAGATTAGAAGGATGCCTTGAGGTAATAGAGGAAGAAAGATGGAAATGCTATGTTCTACATACACCAAACCATACATGAAAGCATACTCCCAAGAGTAGTAGCAACAAAGATCTCTAAGGAGGCATGGGATACATTGGAAACCTCATGTCAAGGATTGGACAAGGTAAATACTTCTAAGTTGCATATTTTTAGAAGATATTTTGAATCTCAGTCAATGAAAGGAATAGAGTCAGTGGACTCATTCTATACTCGATTTATTGGTTTAATATATCAACTAAAATCTTATGGAGAAAATATAAAAGAAAAAAGGGTTGTTGAAATTTTTCTTAAAAGTCTTCCCCGAAAACTTGAATCCTTGATCATGACCTTGGATGAAAACAAAGGCATGTCATAGTTTACAATTAATGAGCTACAAGCCTCACTCATCAATCATGAACATATAATCAGTAGATCAAATACATCATTAGAAGGTGCATTCGCAGAACAGTCATCCATAAGTCTTGGAAGAGGCAGGGGGAGATATAATTCTAAAGGTAGTGGAAGAAGTTTTTCCAGAGGAGGACGCAACAGTAGTCCCACGAATATCATGGGTAGAGGAAAAAATCAGAACCCCTGTCAGCTAAGTGGTCACTGGTTTGATAAGTCAAAAATATAATGTCATTATTGCAATAAATTTGGTCATTATGCATATGAATGCAGGAAGAAGAAGTATGACCAAGGAAGGCAAAGCCAAAAACAGTCGAGCACATGTGACATGGTATTTAGATTTAGGTTGCAGCAATCATATGACTAATAATTTAAATTTGTTTCCCAGTCTAGATAAATCAGTTCAAACTGATATCACACTTGGAAATAATGTCCAAATCACTATTTTGAGAAAATGTATTATTGGTATTCTAACCAAACATGGGGAACGAAATATTATGCTTGATGTCTATTATGTCGAAGGTCTGAAACACAATTTGTTGAGCATTGGACAACTAATACAGAAATTTTATAGAGTCTACATGGAGGAAAATCATTGTGTGATTAAAGACTTGCGTCTAAGCAACCAGCTGATAGAAAAAGTACCAATGAAAAGCAATCGGTTGTTTACTTTGAGGATTGTTCCAGATATGAAAGGAAAGGAAAATACATGAGTTGCATTCAAGGTAGAAAGCAAAGAAGAAAACAAGCACTGTGAAAAGAAAGAAAAGTACAACACTAAAATTTAAGCAGCATTTCAATTAGAGGTTTAGGATGAGTCCTAGCTGTGGCATTTCATATTTGGACATCTAAATTTTGGTGGGCTGAAGATACTACACACAAAGAATATGGTGAAGGGGTTTCCAGTAATCGGCAACCCAGATAGAGTTTGCGAACACTGCATTTTTGGCAAGAAACATAGAGAGACTTTTCTAGTCAGAAAGTCATACAAAGCACGCACACCACTTGAGATCATGCACTCTAATATTTGTGTCCCAATGTAGACATCATCCATGGTAGGATGAAATTATTTTCTTACTTATATTAATGACTTCACAAGAAAAACATGGGTATACTTTCTGAAACATAAATCTGATGCATTTGGTTGTTTTTAGCAATTCAAGGCACTTGCAAAGAACCAAAGTGGATACAATTTCAAAATCCTAAGAACAAACAAAAGCGGTGAATGTGTCTCGAATGCCTTCCTAAATTTTTGCAAGACCCATGGAATACACAAAAAATTCACTGCGCGGTATACACCTCAGTAGAACGGTGTCTCAGAGAGAAATAATAGAGCCATTATGGAGATGGTGTGCAGCATGATGGAAGCCAAGCATTTCTCAAATGAATATTGGGTTGAAGCAGTCGTAATTGCTATATATATTATGAATTGATATCTGAAAAAGAGCATGAATAAAAAAGTCCCTCAAGAAGCATGGACAGGTATGAATCACAGTGTTTCTCATTTAAAAAATTTTGTTGTGTCACATATGCTCATGTTCCAGATGAGCTAAGAAAGAAACTAGAAAAGAGGGACAAAATTGTATTTTCATTGGTTACTTTGAAGACACAAAATCATACAAGTTGTATGAACCTATCGCAAGAAAAGTAGTCATCAGTAATGATATTCAAAAAGATGATCTTCAAACATTTGAGGAAGTTGTCGAAGATGAAGTATGGGCACAATCCATGGATGAAGAAATAGAATACATTGAGAGGAACCAAACATGGGAGCTGGTAGATGTACTAAAAGATAAAGATGTAATCAGTGTCAAATGGATTTACAAGACCAAGAAATATGTTGATGGGAATGTGCAGAAGCACAAGGAAAGAATGGTCTCAAGAGGGTTCACACACCAGCTCGCCATAGATTTCAATGAAACTTTTGCACCTGTCACACGCATGGATACAATCAGAATAGTTTTGGCCGTTGTTGCACAAAACAAATGGCATGTTTACCAAATGGATGTTAAATTGACATTTTTGTATGGTTATTTGGAGGAGGAAGTGTATGTGGAACAACCACAAGACTATGAATTTCCAAAACAAGAGCACAAAGTGTACAAGATGAAAAAGGCACTCTATGGTTTGAAGCAAGCTCCTATAGCTTGGTACAGTCGTATTGATTCCTAGCTCACCCAGAATGGATTTCACAGAAGTGAAAGTGAACCAACGGTGTACACCAAAGTTAATGAGTAAGGTAACATGTCAATTGCCTACTTGTATGTAGATGATTTAATATTTACTAGTGATTTTGGCATAAAAGATTTTAGAAAAGTCATGGAAAGTGAATTTGAAATGACTGATTGGGCTTATGAATTTTTTCCTAGGAATTGAAGTCCATCAGTCTGAAAGTGGTATATTCATATCAAGGTCGAAGTATGCAAGTGTGGTTTTAAAAAGATTCAATATGTATAATTGCAAGGTAGCCCCAACACTAGTAATAATATTTTTAAAATTGAGCAAGGATGACGATGGATCAACTGTAGATCCTACGTTGTTTAAAAGGTTGGTTGGTAGCCTTCTGTATTTAATTGCGACAAGACTAGGCATCATGTATGGTGTAAGTATGATCTCAAGAATCATGGAGTCACCAAAAGACTCTCATTGGAAAGCAGGTAAGAGATGTTGGAGTTTGTGCAACTTCAAAAGCTATTCTTATTGTTCTTGTATTGTACCTCCTACAAGAGATGAAATTATTGTAATCAATCACACAAACATTAGAAGAAAAATGTAGACCTTGGGGATAAAAACAAGCAATAGAAAAGATAAAATAAATTATAAAATATAAAATATATTGATCCCCCAAGAGAAGTCGGCCCCATTCAAAATATTAGTGGAAAATTTGTATAAATAGGAGGTGCCCCCCCTCATTATTCCCCATAGCATCACAGTGCAATTCGTAGTTTTTTGTGAGAGAAAGAAATTTGCATATATTGTTGAAGAAGATGGTTTTCAGGGTTTCTATCTTGGAAATATTTTCCATATTTTCTCTTTCTTCTTCATTGTACTCTGATCTCAGAATTATCATCTCTAGACGAAGGTTGTTGAGTTTTATCCCATTTGGGTTTCCCAGGATAAAAACAATACTCGTGTTATTATTTTGTGCTTTGTCTATCTTCTAGTGATCCTATTGATAAATACAATTAAGATATACTGCTATAATCTTATGAAAATCTAACATGGTATCATAGAAGTGCTAGAAGAATCCATTGTAGGAACTCTGCTGGAAACCTATCGGATCTAGGGTTTCATCTTTCAAGGTCTTCACTCAACCTTTTGGCAGAAAAAGAGACTTGGGAATTTTTCTCTAAGGAGGGCACATATTTTGGTGAAATAGAATTCAATTCTAAGAATTTTCAATTTTTGACCTAATTTTGCAGCTGTAACAGAAATTAGGGTTTCAATTTTTGACCTACTCCCTCCACAATTTTGGATCGACTCTACCTCTTCTCAACTCGCCTCTCTAGGTAGGTCACATATATCTGTGAAGTTAGTTTTTCAAAAATCCAAACTTTAGTTTGGACCTAGTCTATACTAGGGTTTCAAACCTAGATCTATAATCAAGATGGTCAGCATGAAGCTTGAAGATCGTCTGGAAGGAGCTTCCAACTTCATTCCTTGGAATTCTAGGGTTCTTCTCCTACTAGAATAAAATGACCTATTACAGTGTGTAAATGAGAAGGGCCCAAAACCAGAAGCTGGAGAAGACAAACCTCACTGGAGGAGGAATGATGCCAAAGCAAGAAGGATTTTGGTGGACTCAGTTAGAGACCACTTGGTTCCTCAGATATCGGAAAAGAGGACAACGAGGAAGATGTTCAAAACCTTAAATAATATATTTGAACACAGTAATATCAATGTGACTCTCACATTGAGGAATAAACTATCGAATATGAATATGACGAAGTCTGAGAATATTGCCTCATATTTCATGAGGATCACTGAACTCCGGGACAATATAAAGTCCTATGGAGACCATATTGAAGAAAAGGATATTGTTATGACCACCTTAAATGATCTCCCACCATCTAGGGATTCGTTTATCCAAACTATAAGTGGTTGAACCAAGATGCCCAAATTTGATAAGCTAGGGAAAAATGCACTCGGGAAGAAACAAGAATCACAGCACGCCAAAGACTTCATGCCACTAAACCTGAGGAGAACCAATCATTCATAGGCTCATGCCAAGAAAGGGAAGGGAAGGAGAAGGAATTCCTTGAATCACAAGCATCAAGATAAGAGATTAAGTCCTCCCCCAAATCAGAACAAACAAGAGAAGAAGGACTTATCTCAGATACAACTCTACAGATGCAAGAAATGCGATCATTATGCCAATAGATGCTGAAGTCCAATCAAAAGGAAGCATGAAACTTCAACTGTTGATGTAGAAGAAGACCCTCCTCACAAGGAGGCAAGGAAGGATGATTTCTCAGAGTTCTTATTATCAGAAATGATATAAAGATACAAACTATGATGATTGTCAATCAATCATATGAAGATCAATGGACTATGACAGTGGGATCCCACCCACAAAACTACGACAGATAAGTAATTTATTTTACATGATCTAGTAGATTAGATCTAGTTGTTTTTTAATATGTTTTACACAGATCTACATTTCTAAATTTAGGTAATTAAATAGCCTATCATGCTGCACAACCCATCGAGGATGACGACCCCTTTATAACATACTAGGTTACACACTCTTAATGGTATGCTTTAATGGAGATCATAAGCATCCGGATATTGGCCTTATGTGTGTTGTGTCGAAGCAATGACTAAAAGGTTTCCTACATTATTTTGTTAATACATTGATTTTGAAATATTTCTAACCATCTGACGAGATTTGACTTGTAGGGAATTCCATGATCTACAAGGAGAATTGATCCCATTGATATACAGATGGAACGAAAGAAGAAAGCATCTAGAAACATGTATTGTGACTCTCAAACCCAGAATAATGTCATGTAGAGATTTGGTGATCAGAAGCAGAAAGCTTCTACGAATGTCGGTCTATCTGTTGCTTCAACAAGATGTAATAAATGAATTCTAGTCTATTACATATGATAGAAGCCTGATGACACTGTTGTCATGACTCGAACAAGAAAATTGAAGAATCCTTGATGAACCTGGTCATCACCATGATGGATAGTTACTTTCCAGTCTACATTCACGTGCCCAAGTTAGAACCTGCAGGAAAGAAGGAAAAATTCCTGGGAAATCGCAAGTCTTCAAAGGATTACCGAATATACATCCCAAGATCGATTCAAATCGAGGTTAGGCGGGATGCAAAATTTGAAGAACAAATGGATATCTGAAAAGGAAGAGGAGCGGATATGGAGATCGATGACGATGAAGAGATGAGATTGTCTCCCCCTCTAAAGATTACGATGGAGTCTGAAGAAATGAATAGACCGATCAGTCCCATTGATCTAGTTGAGCCAGTTGATGCTCCCACATATATGGAAGTAATCCAAAAAAGATCGAGATGGGTACGACATGTTTTGCAAAAAATTTGCATGGAGCATATGGGAGCATTGAATAATACAAGGCCATATTTTTTCCTGAGGGTTCTCTCAGAAAGAAGGATTCGATTATGATGAGACATTTGCAACTATGGCTTGATACACTTCCATCAGATCGATTATTGCTATTACTTCAACTATGGGATGGAGGTTGTATCATATGGATGTGAAGACAGTCTTTCTCAATGACATTTTTGATGAATTACTTCTTGGGATTAGAAGTATGATAAAGGAAGAAGAATATTTTCTTAGGTCAAGGAAAATACACCATGAATATACTGAAGAGATTCAGAATGTTGCACTGCAATTCCATAGATACTCCGATGGATGCAAATTTAAAGCTGAGAGATTCTGCTTCAGATTCAAATTTGATCAATCCCACCATGTATGGCTAGTTTATTGGGTCCTTAATGTATCTAACAAACCCCAGACCAGATATTTGTTTTGTTGTGAATTCCCTCAATCAGTTCACGTGTGAATCGAGGCAAATTCACTAGATTGCTGCAAAACATGTGCTCAAATACTTACATGGAACTATGGGATATGATATATAATAGAATTCATATTGTGACTTGAGATTGCAAGGGTTTACAGACTCAGATTGGTCCGAATGCACTACAGATAAGAAGAGCACTTTAGGATGTCGTTTCAGTTTGAGTTCTATAGTAATTCCCTAGTACAATAGGAAGCAGAACGCAGTAGTTCTCAGTAATGCAGAGGTCGAGTATATGGTTGCAAGTTCAGTAGCCCGAGAAGCATTTTGGATTTGTAAGTGCATTGCAGGATTGTTTAGCCATATTCCAGAGCCAACTGTGATTCACCATGATAACGAGAGTTGTGTGCAGAAATCGGTGAATCCTGTATTTCATGACAAGTTGAAGCACATAGAGATTCGGTATCACTTCATACATGATATGGTACATAAATGTGCGGTCGAGATCCAGTATATTCTGACAGATGACCAGACTGCTAATGTTCACACCAAGCCTCTTCCCAGGATGAATCTTGAATACTTTCACAGAAGACTTGGAGTAGAAGAGAATGTATCCTTTCTTGAGAGGGTGAGATGACTGAGAGACATTTACCATAATTTTTCCCAAGTATCTCTACTTGTACAGGTTCTCAGGCAGGTATGGGATAAATCCCATCGAAAAATGAGACGGACATGTAGTAGATGGTCGAGTTCACACAGGTGCCTCTACTCGTCTAGGTGCTTAGCCAAGTAGGGGAGAAATCCCATTGGTAGATGAGTCAGATAGGTAGCACATGGTTGTGTGGTTACACAAGTACCTCTACTCATTCAGGTTCTCATCCATGTATGGGAGTAACCCATCGGCAGATGAGATGAACATGTAGTAGATGGTCATGCACATTTGCTCGTTTAGGTTCTCATCAAGGTATGGGAATACCCATCAGAAGATGAGACGAACAGGTAGTATATGTTCATACATATTTTCTCTTTCAGGATCTCTATCCAGGCATGAAAGTATTCCATCGGTAGTAGAGACAGATAGGTAGCAGAATATTTTCTCTCAGACATCCCGATAGAACAAATTCATAAAGACAACCTTCAATACATTTAGAGATGATAGAGACAGTATAGATGTACAGTTGAAACCCATATTATCATGATGTTGATAAAGAACAAAGAGTACCTTCCTTGTTGAAAGGGAGTGTTGGAGTTTGTGCAACTTCAGAAGCTATTCCTATTGTTCTTGTATTGTACCTCCTACGGGATATGAACTTATTGTAATCAATCATACAAACCCTAGAAGAACAATGTATACCTTGGGGAGAAAAAAAGCAATATAAAATATAAAATAAATTATAAAATGTAAAATATATTTCTCCCCCAAGAGAAGTCGGCCCCAGTCAAAATATTAGTGGAAAATCTGTATAAATGGGAGGCGTCCCTCCTCATTATTCCACACAAAAGCAGCACAACAGCATAGTGAAGTTCGCAGTTTTCTGGGAGAGAGAGAAATTCTCATATACTGCAGAAGAAGATTGTTTTCAGGGTTTCTATCTTTGGAAATCTTTTCCACAATTTCTCTCTCTTCTTCATTGTACTCTGATCTCATAATTATCATCTCTAGAAGAAGGTTGTTGGGTTTTCTCCCATTTGGGTTTCCTAGGATAATAAAAAAATACTTGTGTTATTGTCATGTTATTGTTATGTGCTTTGTCTATATTCTAGTGATCCTATTGATAAATACAATTAAGATATACTTCTATAATCTTATGGAAATATAACAAGATAATTCTAAGGTATGTAAGTGGCACAAAGGACCTTGGAATTACGAATTCAACCTCAGAAAATTTTAAAGTCATTGGATACACTGACAACGAAAATGGAGGAAACACATATGATAGGAAAAGCACATCTAGACACACATTTCATTTTGGTAAAGTGTTGTATCATGGGCTTCGAAGAAACATCCCATTCTGACTCTATCTTCAGTAGAAGAAAAGTATGTTGCAGCTACAAGTGTTGCATGTCAAGAAGTTTGGATATGGAGAATTTTAAGAGACATGTCACAAAACTAGCAAGAACCAACGATCATTTTCTGCGACAACAGTTCAGCCATTGCATTGTCAAAGAACAATGTGTTCCACAAGAGAACCAAGCACATCAACACAAGGTATCATATCATAAGAGAATTGGTGAATAACAAAGATATTTGTTTAGAATTTTGCATGTCTAAAGATCAACTAGAAGACATCTTTACAAAACCATTGGCAAGGGATACGTTCTAGTTTCTGTGAAGTTATTTAGGAATGACAAGTTTTTCTTAGTGAATTATGTCATGCACAGAGCAAGTTTTAGCTCTGAAACATTTTGTAAAATTTTGTTTAAAGATCGCCATCTCCTCATAACTAAGGGGGAGTGCTGGAAATATTAATTACTCACAAATATACTTCACATCTCAGCCAACTCGATCAAAGTACATAGAAGTACACTCTCTGGTAGTCAATCTGTCAAGTTGAGGAGTTCATGTCTCTCCATATTTAAGAAGCAGATTTTAGTCTTTTGTATAAGAAGAAGAAGAAGAAGAATGAAAAATAATGAGAAGAGAAGAGAAGTGAGAGAGTGCAAGAGAGACAACGAAGAACAGAGTAAGAAGAAGTGGAGAAGAAGAAAAACTCTGAGAAGAGTTCGAGAAGGTGAAGCTTCTATTTTTTGGAAAGTGTTGAGAGCCAAAGCTCTGTAAAAGGTGAAACATCCTTGTAAATTTACAAGTTTGTAATTGCGGTTGTACTTCTTTGTTATGTCCCAACAATATATATAAATCCATAGTTTTTGGTTGAAAGCATGTCTTATTTTTTCAACACATCTTCTCCATATTTACTTGTGTGAATGTTGTTTACATTTACCTTTTTGTGAAAGATACAAAGAATCCACAAATATTTCACCATGTAAAAGTTGAATCCACAAATATGTCGTAAAAGCCACTCGAAGTCAAGTGAGTGTAAAAAGGTGTGTAAAAGTTGAGACCTATCTCAGTGAAGTCTGTTGCACACACACTTGCGTGTGGCAGTGAAGGACGTAACTCGATCTTTGAATCAGTGTTGGAATTTGGTTTTCATTCTACCCATATTTTTTTTAAGTTTTGGATTTTAATATTACCCCTCCTAAAACGTTTTGCTTAAAATTTTACCCTTCAACCATGACACCAAATGATGTTAAGGGTTTTTTGTTGTATTAAAAAAACACATAATAAAATAAGATTTAATTTATAAAGATTAAATATAGCTTTGTATGCCGCTTTTTTTTCTTTTGTTTGAGTATCCTTTATTCTACAAGGTTGCACACGAAATTAATTTATTTCAATTCACTTATTTAATACTTTCCTTCATTTAAATTTTAAATGTCTGGCTAAAGTCTAAATTCAACGGTAAGAGAAATATAAGAGATGTTTATTTCAATTTCAATGGAAATTTTGAAGAATTAATCAATACTCTTTGACTCTAAATCTATATAATTACCAAAATTATGGGATCAATCACTATATACAAACGCTACACATACATTATCGATGTTATTTAAAATTATTAAAAAATACACAGACATACTCTATAACAATTCTTCAAAATCATAAATTGAGCTATGTTTTCGAGGCCCTCTAACTACCATGAGTCCTACCTTCCAACTCCCAACTATGCTAATGTAATCAATGAGCATTAAGCACTAAAATTTGTAGAGTGTAGATGTTGATTGCAATAATTAAAAAATTAAAAAAATAATGGAAAAATCATTGAGTAAAATGAGGTTTTTATGTTTTTATAAAAAATCAATACAACTTGTAAATAAAATGAGATGTTTCTAATTTTTAGTGAATGTATGGTTTAGACATTGGAATCTAGAAAATCTTGTTTTTTATGAGATAAATATATTAATATTATTAGTAATATAAAAAATAGTAGCGATATAATGAAGATTTATACATTTTATAGCCCTTCAAAATTACTTATTAGAAAATTGTATTACCCTTTATACATGACTGCTTCAAATCCTTTTTTTTTGCATTTTTCCTTGTGAAATTCCATCACTGCTTTGAAACCTCTCTTCTTCTTTTTCAGTGTATCAATGGAGAGAGAGAGCTTGGAGAATTCTCCCAGGAAAAAAAGTAGGTTTACAACTTGTTGGAAGCGTGGGTTATCTACTAAGGCACTCAGATTTCCCCTTGTAATGGATGGATGCTCAGATTTCCCCGTGTAATTAGTGTGAGTGGAGGAATATTGGAGAGTACAAAGAATGACAAGCCGAACGAATGTGCCTATAACTCTGGACTGTATGCATGTTGTTCTTCACAAGCATCTTCAAAAGGAAAGTGAAGCGCGCAATACCAAGGTAGTTTACACTGCAATCAGAACGAGCAGGTAGGTTCATAGTATTAAGAAATTTGAGGGGGAAAGTAACAAGAAGACTCACCTCTGCTCAATGCTTGGAAAATATATGAGGAAACTGAGCCCACTACCCTTCAAAAGGAATCTGCACATGTTCCACAAGCTATTCAGAAGGTCGGTCTTGATTAGAAGCTGAGCCAGGCAGAGCAGGAGAAGCATATCAATGAGAGAACAAAAATGAGATCTCTCTTTTGATTCAGATACCTGAGTAGTAGCTTCATGTCTAGAATAAATTTATTAACTACGTAATGGCCGGAAACTTACCTACCCATAGTCACACAATATAATTATATCGTGACTGTTAGAAGGTTGTAAAGCTACACCCAGTTGGGTGCACGAAGAAGATTGTGTATGCATATGCCAGTCTAGTGAGGTTGTGGGAATGCACAGAGTGCCCCTCTCTCTGCTCCAGTAGCACTTAAAACTTCACTAAGATCTCAAATCAACACTCTCTTTGCTTCAACGGCAATTAAAACTTCACTAAGAGCTCAAATAAACACTTACAACATTGTCACAGTTGGTTGTGACTTGATGACAGATCTCATAAAACTCAAATAAACACCTACACCACTATTGCAGCCAGTTGTTACAGCTGACAATACTCTACAAATGGTGTTCCAACTAGCTGTTACAATTAACAACAATTAACAGGGTCTATTTCAACTAACTGTGACTGCTGAGAGTTGCCTACAGCAACTCAATTACAGCTGACTTTTTAACAAGTTTCAGATGACCTCTACGTCCATAAACTTAACAAAAATATTCTACTGAATTAATAAATAACATTCACATCAAATAAACTCAGATTCCTTCAGTTGTTACTACAGACTAACATCAAAATAAAACTGAGTTTTTTACACTCACAAAACATAGTAAAAATAAAAATACATAGTAAAATCTGAGTTTCAACTCTTTGTATTTCTCCGTGTATCATTGTGTGTAAATCACGATTACAATATGTGTATATATAGTATTTCAGTTAAGTTGGTCATTAATTACTAACTAGCCCTTCGCTTATACAAAATGGAATTCTTTGTTTTACAAAATGTGTGGTCTCACATAATTAAAATCTGTGATGCCTCTTCAGAATTTAGATGTGTTTTGCTGACACTGTTCTATAGCATCAAAACAGATTTTCACAATTTAAATAATCTGACATTTGTCAGACAGTATGACCGTGAGGCAGTGTGTGGCTCTTCACAATTCCGACAGTTATATTTTTGAACTGTGTTTGGCTTTTCAGAGTTTCAGCGGGCAATCAATCTGGGCAGTGGAGTAATTAACCACTTCCAACATTCTCCCCCTTAATTACTACACTCAAAAAACAAAATTTTGTAATACTGACTTTCTGTTACAGCTTACAAACGCTAATGTTTTTCCTATGAAGCTCAAACGGCTCTTTTCCCAAAGGTTTTGTAAATAGATCTGCAAACTGATTTCCTGATCTGCAAAATTTCACACCGATTTCATTGTTGTTTATTAGTTATCAGATAAAATGATACATTGTATCAATATGCTTACTTATTTTATGAAATACATGATTTCTTGATAGTGCAATAGCTGATTTATTGTCACAAAAAATTTGAGTTAGTTCATTTTGTTCATGGTGTAACTCAGAAAGATTTATTCTCATCCATACAGTTTGACATGCAGTTGTTGTTGCTACAACATACTCTTCCTCAACAGAGGATAGTGTCACTATGGGCTGCTTCTTTGACGCCCATGTTACTAATCCCGATCCAAAACTGAACACACATCCAGATGTATTCTTTCTATCATCGATAGAACCTGCAAAATTACTGTCAGTATATCCAATCAATTTAAACTTTGAATTTGATGTATACTAGATACCAAAATTTGTTGTTCTGACAATATATCTTAGAATCCTCTTTCCAACTTGCTAGTGGGTATTCTTTGGTGATTCCATAAATCTAAAAATCAAACTTACTGCAAACATTATATCAAGTCTTGTTGCAATGACGTACATGAGACTTCCAACCAGTCTCTTATACAATGTTGGATCAACTTTTGGCCCATCATCCTCCTTACTGAGTTTTGTGCCAATTGCAATTGGAGTTACTGTTGGCTTACAATTCAACATTCTAAATCTTTTCAATACATCATTTGCATACTTCAATTGATTAATAAAAATACCATCTTTAGATTGAATTACTTCAATACCAAAGAAATATTTCATCATTCCTAAATCAGTCATCTCAAATTCGGTTTTCATGGATTTCTTGAACTCATCTACTGAAAGATCTCCAGTGAATATCAAATCATCCACATATAAACAAACAATCAGTATTTTACTTTATTGGTTTACCTTTGTATACAATGTTGGCTCACTTGGACTTCTGTTGAATCCTTCACTATTCAAGTATTCATCAATTCTGTTGTAACATACTCTCTGTGCTTGCTTCAATCAATACAATGATTTCTTCAATCTGTAAACCTTGTCTTCTTGTCCATCAACTTCATATCCTGGAGGTTGTCTCACATAAACCTCTTCTTCTAAAGATCCATTTAAAAATGCAGACATTACATCCATTTGATGTACATTCCATTTATTATGAGCAGCAACAGCTAATACCATTCTTACTGTATCAAGTCTATCTACCGGTGCAAAGGTCTCATTATAATCAATACCAGGTTGTTGACTAAACCCCTGAGCTACAAGTCTTGCTTTATATTTTTCAACATCACTGTCATCATTTAACTTAGTCTTATAAATCCGTTTGACACCAATACAATTTTTATCATCAGACAAATCTACAAGATCCCAAGTATTATTTCTTTCTATGGCATCAATTTATTCATCCATTGCTTTTATCCAAACATATTTTTTAATAGCCTCATCAAAATCTACACGATCACATGCTATAAATGCAAAATTTGAAACTTGATCTACTTCTTCATTTTGATCATACAATTCTCTTAAACTTCTAGTCTTCTGACCTCTTACTCTGTTTCTTAATGATGCTAATGTAGGATTTGATCCATTACTTACCTCTGATCTTGTTCCTTGTCATCCACCAATATTTGATGGTTCACCATGTTCATGCATTCTGGGTGTTATGGCTGGTGTCCTTATTGCTTATGTATGTGGATTTGATTGTCCTTCACGTGTGCCCTGTTCATCTTCTTCATCTTCTGCGTGAGGTGTAATAGTGTCCTCACCAACTAATTTATCAATGCTCCCATCCCATGCTTCTTATTCTTTAAACAGTACATCTTTGTTGATAACATACTTCTTGGTGATGGGATTATAAAGTCTGTATGCTTTAGATTCTTCACTATATCCAACAAAAATACATTTCTGACTTCTGTCATCTACATTAGAGGAAATTTGAGGTCTAAAATGGACCTCCTAAGGAAAATAATAAAATAATAGTTAAAGTAATAAAATAATTGCGTCGAGAGGCACTCTACAGCCCAGTATGGGGGAGATCTTGTAACGTGATGTAACGTTAGTAACATTTGTAACATGTCGGCAAAAAATAATAGTGATAGTGAATATTATGGGAGAGATATTGTAACGTGATGTAAGGTTAGTAACGTTTGTAACATGTCGGCAAAAAATAATAGTGATAGTGAATATTATGGGAGAGATTTTGTAACACAAAATAAAAAATAATATCACTTTCATAACATTATTTTTATTAATAAAAAATAAATTTTCTAATAGGACAAAATAAATGTCAGCCACAAAAACAATCTAATATGGGGGAGATGTTGTAATATTCCTACCTAACAAAACAATAAAAAAGTAAAAATTTAATTATCCATAAAAAAAATGTGGGTTAAGAAAAAAACACAAAATTGAATTATTCGCAAAAAAAAGTTGGCCTTGCACATGGTTTTAAAACCATGTGCAAGGCATTCTAAACAACCCATGGTTTTATTATACATGGTGGTTTTAAAACCATGTGCAAGGCATTCTAAAAAACCCATGGTTTTATTGTACATGGTTTAGGAGGCTTTGCACATGGTTTTTAAACCAAGTGCAAAGCCTCCTAAACAACCCATGGTTTTATTGTACATGGTTTAGGAGGGCCTTGCAAATGGTTTTAAGACCATGTGCAAGGCCTCCTAAACAACCCATGATTGTAGGAGGGCCTTGCATATGGTTTTAAAACCATGTGTGGGGAAATGATGCAATGTTTGTTCCTAACAAAATAAAAAATAATAAAAAATATTATATGTCCGCCATAAATAATATTAAATATTAATAACAATAAAATTATATGTGGACCTTAAATAAAAAGAAAAAGATGTATCTTTTGGTTTGAATCAAATCAATGGATACCTAAGAGGTTTGCACCTCGATAGATTTGATCCATCTCAGCGCTTGATAGAGCCTAAGATTTGGATCTACGCTGGTAGTTATTAATTTTGGAAGAATGAAAAAAAGTACTTTTTGTGTTCGTATTTTCGACATATCTCCCTGTGTTTTTACTCAAATTCTGAGCAGGAGACCTTGTTGGATGTGGAATTTTATTCTGCATCCAATGAGTACTCACACTGCATAATTTTGATGGACCTCGCTACCCCAAAAACAAGAAATACCTGAAAAAATGTGATGATGATGTCATCACATTTTTTCAGGTATTTCTTGTTTTTGGGGTAGCGGGGTCCGTCAAAAGTATGCAGTGTGGGTACTCATTGGATGTGTAATTAAATTCCGCATCCAACAAGCTCTCCCGCTTGAAATTTGGGTAAAAACACAGGGAGATATGTCGAAAATACGAACAAAAAAAGTAGTTTTCTTTTATGACAAATATGTCAATTCAACCATTATGGTTGACTCATTTTATTGAAATTCTATTGGTTCTTGAATTCCAACCCACAAAATTTATTGTTGGCGCATTTTCTTATAAGGCCCATTTTAGAACCCAAATTTCCTCTAATGACTTTCTCCTCGTCTCTTCAGGTACATGTGCATAAGCGACACAACCAAAAATTCTTAAATGAGATATGCTTCTACACTTACCACTCCATGCTTGTTGGGGAACTTGATCCTTCACACTCTTTGTGGGGCTTCTGTTCAAAATGTATACTAAACAAGTAATAGTGTCTCCCCAATATTCATTTGAAAGATGCTTCTCCTTCATCATACTTCAAGCCATGTTCATAATGGTTCTATTCTTCCTTTGTGCTAAACCATTTTGTTGTCGAGTGTAGCGAGCAGTAAACTATATTTTAAATCCATAATATTTACAAAATTCCATAAACTCATTTGACATATACTCACCTCCTCTATCTGATCTCAAGACTTTAATAAATATGTCACTCTCTTTTTCAGCCATAGCTTTAAAACTTCTAAACACATCAAATGCTTGAGATTTCTGTTTCAACAAATACACCCAAGTTTTTCAACTGTAATCATCAATGAAAGTCATAAAATAAACATCACCATTCAAAGAAAGTGTTTGCATCGGTCCACACAAATCTATGTACCAGCTCTAATGGGGTCTTTGCTCTATATGAGACTTCAGAAATAGATTTGTCTCTATGATGCTTTCCCAATATGCAACTCTCACATGAGCCTGTTGGTTGCTCAATACTGGGAAATCATTTTACCATCTGCTTCTTCTGTAGCAAATCTAAACCACCAAAATGTAAATGGACATACCTCAAATGCCATAACCATGATTGATCTAAACTCTTAGTTTTATAAGCATTCAAAGAGTTAGTCAAATCATTTCTCATAATCAGCGGAAACATTCTATTCATTGTCATCTCTACTCTGGCAATCAAATGTTTACTTGGATATTTATCATAAATAGTGCATACCTTGTTCTCAAAGAACACTATGTATTCTTTCTCCAGCAATTGTCCAACACTTAATAAATTACACATTAAACCAGGAACATAATAAACATCATGAATTGTTCTTCTTTTACAATTCTTCGCATACACAACAATCACACATTTACCACTAACGTTTACCTTACTGTCATTACCTAACTTCACTTCAGAATGAATGCTTGTATCTAGACTTGAAAATAATTCCTTATTTCCAGGCATGTGGTTGCTGCATGTGCTGTCCAAAAACCATACATATTTTGACCTATTCTAGGTGACATTACAAGTCAAGAACATAGGCTTCTCTTCATTTTCAGTCTCCTCTGTGATGTGTGTAGACAACTTACTAGCATATGCTTGCTTCTGCCAACACTTGTTAGCAAAATGCCCAAATTTCTTACAATAAAAACATTGAACTTTAGATCTGTCATACCTCTGGTTTCTTAGTTGCCATGTTCTTCTGCTACTCCCCCTTATGCTAGGAGTACTCTGCTGTAACTTCTCTTCATTTTTAGAATCATTTCTGATGTCACTATGACTAGCACTTCGTCCTCCTCTTTCTGTGTTACTAGATCTTCCTCTTCCTCTACCTCTAGTAACATTTAACTGAGATTTAAAAGCATTTTCTAATGGATTATCATCATACATGTTCATTCTTGAATCATGAGCAATCAATGAACCAATCAGCTCTTCAATGTGCATCTAACTGAGATTTTTAAACTCTTCAATTGGAACAACCAGTGCTTCAAACTTCTTTGGCAAACATCTCAACAATTTTTCAATTACGCACTTATCTAAGAGGTCTTCACCATACTATCATAGTTGGTTTACAACATTCATGACTTGTGTCATAAAAAAATCAACAGTCTCGATGTCCTTCATCTTCAAATTCTCAAAGTCTCTTCTCAAATTCTGCAACTTATCATTCTTCACCTTGGTCACACCTTGATAGCACGTTTCAAGAGTGTCCCAAGCTTTCTTTGAAGACTCAACACTTGATATCTTTGGAAAAATAGATTCACTCAGGCCTTGATGAATAATACCAAGAGCTTTATTATCCTTCTTTTGATTTTCCTTCAACAAAACACGCTCAACATTTGATAGAACCAACTCAGGCAGCTTGATTGGTTGGTTATAGATACCCAATCGTAACAAACTCTCAAATATCCTGAGCACGCGGGATAGTTCTCATTTTAATAAACCATGTGTCATAATTTCTTTCAGTCAACACAAGAATTTGTGGCTGCACTACACTGTTGTTAGTGTCCATCTCAAACTAAATTCAAAAAATAATGAGCAAGAAAACTCAACCAATCTTTTAGACAAGAAAGAAAACTTAACCACGCTCTGATACCACTGTTGGGAAGGCAGGGGAGTGTCATTCTCTGCTTCAGCAGCACCTAAAAATTGACTAACAGCTCAAATCAACACTTATAGCACTGTCACAGATGGCTGTGACTCGCTGACAAAGCTCATAAAACTCAAATAAACACCTACATTACTGTTACAGCCGACATTACTCTACAGATTGTATTCCAACTAGCTGTTACAGCTAACAGCAATTAACACGACTATTTCAGTTAGCTGTGACTGCTGACTGTCACCTACAACACATTCACAACTCAATTACAGTTGACTTTTTAACCAGCGTAGATCCAGATCCTAGGCCCTATCAAGCACCAAGATGGATCAAATCTCTCGAGGTTCAAACCTCTTCTTAAGTATCCATTGATTTGATTCAAACCAAAAGACACATCTTTTTATTTAAGGTCCACATATAATTTTATTATTATTAATATTTAATATTATTTATGGCTGAGATATAATATTTTTTATTTTGTTAGGAACGAACATTGTATCATTTCTCCAGACATGGTTTTAAAACCATATGCAAGGCCCTCCTAGAATCATGGGTTGTTTAGGAGGCCTTGCACATGGTCTTAAAACCATTTGCAAGGCCCTCCTAAACCATGTACAATAAAACCATGTGCAAGGCCAACATTTTTTTGCGGATAATTCAATTTTGTGTTTTTTTCTTAACCCACATTTTTTTTACGGATAATTAAATTTTTACTTTTTTATTGTTTTGTTAGGTAGGAAGATTACAACATCTCCCCCATATTAGATTGTTTTTGTGGCCGACATTTATTTTGGCCTATTAAAAAAATTAGTTTTTATTAATAAAAATAAAGTTATGAAAGTGATATTATTTTTTATTTTGTGTTACAAAATCTCTCCGATAATATTCACTATCACTATTTTTTTTGCCGACATGTTACAAACTTTACATCACGTTACAAGATCTCTCCCATAATATTCACTATCACTATTATTTTTTGC
This sequence comes from Pseudotsuga menziesii, assembly GCA_001517045.1. Taxonomy (NCBI): domain Eukaryota; kingdom Viridiplantae; phylum Streptophyta; class Pinopsida; order Pinales; family Pinaceae; genus Pseudotsuga; species Pseudotsuga menziesii. The sequence goes on along the minus strand of LPNX010496482.1, from coordinate 18,243 downwards.
TGACATGTTAGTAACGTTACATCACGTTACAAGATCTCCCCCATACTGGGCTGTAGAGCGCCTCTCGGCGCAACAAGTTCCAGATGACCCCTGCATCCATAAACTTAACACAAATATTCTACTGAATTAATAAATAACATTCACATCAAATAAGCTCTGATTCCTTCAGTTGTTAGTGCAGACTAACATCAAAATAAAACTGAGTTTTTCACACAGAAAAACGAGTAAAAATAAAAATACACAGTAAAATCTGAGTTTCAACTCTTTGTATTTCTCCATGTATCACTGTGTGTAAATCACAATTACAAGATGTGTATATATAGTATTTCAACTAATTTGGTCATTAATTACTAACTGACCCTTCGCTTATACAAAATAGAATTCTCTATTTTACAAAATTTGTAGTTTGACATAATTAAAATCTGCGATCCCTCTTCAGAATTTAGATGTGCTTTGCTGGCACTATTATGTAGCATCAAAATGGCTTTTCACAATTTAAACAATATGATATTTGTCATACAGTATGACAGTGAGGCGATGTGTGGCTCTTCATAATCTCGACAATTATATTTCTGAACTGTGTTTTCATTTTCAGAGTTTCAGTGGGCAATCAATCTGGGCGAATCTAAAACCAAAAAGCTCAAAAGTTACATGTGAATATTTAAGAATGATTTGATTTGGAATGTGTGAAGGCCATGAAAACTCTGGCTTGTATTCTTTATAGTTATGGGAAAGAATTTTATCACAAAACTTGCCAATTGTGTCACCCCCACTTTAGCTGCAAAGTGCAAAACTACCGACTCTTCTAAATTGTGCCTCTCACATCAAAACTCATAGGAAATTAATACCATAAAGCACGAGAACAATCGGAGATCGTCATAGTGGAGTGAGAAGAACCCAAAGCAAAATGTAACTTAATATGAATAGCGACTTCAAAAAACTATTCTATCTTTCACGCATGAATGTAGCTTAATATGAATAGCGACTTCAAAGAAATGGAATACATGGAGTATCAATTGTTTAGTTAAAAAAAAATATTTTTCAAATGTCATTGATACAATACTTTATAATAAGTGGTTATTTTCTGGGTTTAAATATTTAGATTATTTTATGAAACCTAATTATTAGAGAGTCCATTATTGGCATTGGTTGTTAGATAAGTTTGAAGAAGAATAAAGAATTGTGCGTTTAGGCTTTTATCCATTGGTAAAAGGGTTACCTTTATTAATATGCCAAAAAGATATATCTTCAAATTTTTATGGATGAGTGGTTCTAAAAAAGGTAGGCTTATTATGGTTGGATGGGAGAAGCTTTCCTTGCCGAAAGAGTGGGAGGATGGGGCATAAAATTTTTATCTTGCTTCAGTTCTCTTTTGAGAATGAAAAGCTTATGAAGGGGATTGGCAGGAAATACTCTATGGTATTCAATTTTGAATGGGAAGTATTTAAACATGAACCTCTTTGACTTGGTATGGAAGCCACACAAGATGTCCAGAAATATTTCTCCAATTTGGAAGGGTTTCTTAAAAATTTATCATTGAATTGGTATGAATCTCCATTGGAAAGTTGGGAATGGTAGGAATGTGATGATCGGAATTGATCCTATCATTGGCCTGGGTGAGGATTTTAAACTCTTGGCACATATTACAAATTATCTAGCTGAGATTGGTTATTACACTCTTGCACATATTAGAAGACCTTTATGGCGAAATAGGGGTTTCTCTTATTGGTTTACAGCAAAGGATTTGGGGCTGGTCCATGGTTCAACAATTAAATGGGAAGAATATATTAAAAGATTGAACCTTGCAGGTTGTAGACTTTCAATTGAAGAAGATTCCCTGACCTAATGAGTAAATTTACAAACTTGAAACATTACTGCAAAAACTACTTATCATACCATTGTTCAGAATTATACCAGTACAATTCATAAATGGTGGTATAAAACTATTTGGCAATGGAGGTTTCCTTTCAAAATTAAGTGCTTTATGTGGCTAGCTTTACAAAATTGCCTGAAGACATGGGACAATTTAGTTAAAAATGGTTGGTATGGGCCAAGTCTCTGTATTTTATGCAAGAAGGACTTGGAATATGTTGATCATCTGTTAACAAGTTGCAGTTTTACAATTGAAATCTGGAAAAAGATTTGTCTTGTTCTTAAAATTTCTCAAGTTATTGTGTATTTCAGTGGTATAAAAATTGTAAAATCTTCTATACTTTGCCTGTTATAATTTCCTGGAAAATATGGATGGTAAGGAATGTTTATATTTTTGAGGAGCAACACCAAGATACTGACACAATCTGTAAACAAATTATAAAGCTGGAAGAAGAGTTCAGTAGTTACAAGGCCCGGAATTTTGAAGGCCATTCAGTTTTAAGGTGTTGTAGGTTTTTTTGATGGTGCAATGAAATATGGTTTATGTGTTGTAGGGGTAGCTTTAATGATCAAGAATCTCCACATTTTTAAATTCAAACTACACTATGGAACTGGAACAAACATGAAAGCTGAATTACTAGCCCTCTGGTGTTTGTGTAAGGTTGCTTTAATTTTTGGCATTGTGACTCTTCACGTATTTAGTGATTCTGGGGTCACCATTAAATGGGCCTTAGGTGACTATAAATTAAAAGTGCTATATTTACCACCTTGGTGCAACGGGTTTCGGAAAAAGCTAAAAAAATTCTGCAATATCAATTTCCAACGTATCTTCAGAGAACAAAATCAGTTAGCAGGTCAACTCTCCAAGTCAACTTTGGATGGAAAAGAAGGAATGCTTCTATGGGAAGAATTATTGGATAATCTACAAATTGATTCGAGCTTCATCGATATTTTTTATGTCTAATCATCCGGGTTTTCATTTTTGTGGAAATTTGAGTTTGTCTCTAAAAAGGATCTTCTATTGATCTGGTTACTTGGGTTTTCAGTTCCTGCATGTCTTGGGCTATGTCATATTTGGATTGACTTTAGACTCTTTTTTATGAATGGTTTTTTATTGTGTCATTTGTGGTTTTGAACACTTACACATAAGACTCTTTTGGAAAGATTATGTATTTTTTTATTTAAAAATTGAATAGCAAAAGTATACTTTTTCTATTAAAAATAAATAAATAAATTATAATATACAAATCATAAAGAATTCATAAATTTAATAATTTAGTTAAAGTGATAATTATAATGACAATTATTATAACCATAACATAACGTTTTATATATTGTACACAAAAGTGGTTAAGAAGTTAGTTTTAAATGATATTTAGAAAAGATTATTTTATAATTGTAAATGTTATTTATTTGTTCAAGTGGCTATAAAGCTGGATTATATTTGTTATGGCTAATAGTTATCTTTTAATAGGAACTTATTTTTCAATGATTTTGTCATTTAATTAATGGGAGGAACTAAGTTAATTAAGTATCAGGCTTTATAAAATTTAATGTAAATAAGATCATTATCTTTTTTTTATGAAATGTTGTTATCCAGAAATATTTATTATTTATTTATCTATTTAAATTATTTTAAATATTATTAGATTTTATAAAATCTAATGAAAATAAACTAATTAACTATTTCTTATGAAATATTATTACAGAAATACTATTTAAATTATGTCAATTAAACTAATTACGTGGATAGGGGTATATATCTCATATTTTTGGGATGGACTTGATTATGCTTTGTTTAATTAATTTGTTAAATGTTGTTATCGAACACGTCCAGGTAGGCTGATCGCGGTTTATGCTGCAATGTGGTTATAAAGTTGGATTATATTTGTTATGGCTAATAGTTATCTTGTAATAGGAACTTATTTTTCAATGATTTTTTCGTTTAATTAATGAGAGGAACTAAGTTAATTAAGTATTAGGCTTCATAAAATTTAATGTAAATAAGATCATTTTTTTTTTTAATGAAATGTTGTTATCTAGAAATATTTATTATTTATTTATCTATTTAAATTATTTTAAATATTATTAGATTTTATAAAATCTAATGGAAATAAACTAATTAACTATTTCTTATGAAATATTATTACAGAAATACTATTTAAATTATGTCAATTAAACTAATTACGTGGATAAGCTTATATATCTCATATTTTTGGGATGGATTTGATTGTGCTTTGTTTAATTAATGTGTTAAATGTTGTTATCGAATAGGTCCAGGTAGGCAATGTGGCTATAAAGTTGGATTATATTTGTTATGGCTCATAATTATCTTGTAATAGGAACTTATTTTTCAATGATTTTTTCGTTTAATTAATGGGAGGAACTAAGTTAATTAAGTATTAGGCTTTATAAAATTTAATGTAAATAAGATCATTATCTTCTTTATTTTATGAAATGTTGTTATCCAGAAATATTTATTATCTATTTATCTATTTAAATTATTTTAAATATTATTAGATTTTATTAAATCTAATGGAAATGAACTAATTAACTATTTCTTATGAAATATTATTACAGAAATACTTCTTTAAATGTTCGCTTATTTTTACAATTTTTCAGCCGTTTGGATTTGTTAGGATAAAATTATAGATATACGATTATCGTCGGAATTTCATAATTTGAATGTCTCAGTGTTGGGCTATTGGGCAGACCCGAGTTTTGACCCTTAACTTCGCACCAACAAAAGACCCACAGTGTTGGCCCTTTCGGCAGCAGCCTGCGAACAGGCTACAGTCTCACTCGAAACAGCTATGAGGTGCCCCAGAACTAGGTTTCTGCAAGCAGAAGAGAGAATCTTACTGTACCTTTAGTCTTTAACTATTAATAATCACTTAACACAATGCTCTATTATCAAATATGTAGCTTCGCAGTTAGATAAACAAACAATTGTTAAAGAATTGTTACAATAGCCCAACAAATTCAGAGAAAAGTTAGAGAATTGTTACAATGAGAAGAAAGGTTAAATCTAATAATATTTAAAATAATTTAAATAGAGAAAAGTTAAAGAATTGTTACAATAGCCCAACAAATTCAGAGAAAAGTTAAAGAATTGTTACAATGTTTAAAAAATGATTTATCACATATTTATTGTAAATAAATATTTAAATTATAAATTTGAGAAAAAATATTATTAATAATCAATGTAGATGACTATATACAAAATTAAAAGTTGTTTTTTCAATTCAAGGTATCATTTAAAAATTGAATATTAACCAAAAATAATTTCTCAATTATTTATTCATATTATTAAGAGAAATGGTTTCTTAAATTTCCATTCATTTATTTAACTTAATATAAAATGAAATATTTATGTTTTATAAAAATAGTAAAAATAATTACTATATAAATAAAATATTATATGTACAATAAATCTTACTTTTTCAATTATATATATATATATATAAAAGAATAAGAAGAGGAACATAATAAAATAATATAATACAATTTAAGTTAAAAAACACTTTTAGCAATTTTCCAATCTATTAATTTTGAAATTTAATAAACTTAAGGGACAACAAAATATCAAATTTATTGACCCATTAGTTTAATTTGATAATTGTTATTTTGTTGACCCAAATAAAAGAAATTAATAAAAAAAATCTTTGAACTAATTCAAATATAAGAAATAAACAATACAATCTAAGTTAGAAAAACACTTTTAACAATTTCCCAATTTATTATTTTTGAAATTAAACTTTGAAATTTAGTTGTATGATCAATTCAAAACATCACATTAAATGGAATTTCAGGCACATTAATATTATATAATATTACCAAAGAGAAGACTTTGGAGTAGGGGGTTATCTCATGGGGTTCTTTAAAGGTTATATGTATAATATGACAAAGGGTTAAAATGTGGCATTCAACATTCATGGATTATTTTGCATTCTAATGTTTATTAACGTTATGTTGCATTATGGCATTTGTCAAGGGTTATGTTGCATTTTGACTGGTTTTTATAAAAATTGGTATACGCTAACAATGCCCATGATGTTACACACTAATAATGTAACAAGGTTGTCACATTGCAACATTCATTAAGGATTAAAAAATGATATACACTGAAACAACATAATATGTGACACATTAATAATGTGACATTCGACGTTCACATTGTGATGTATATCATGTATTATGTTGCATTGTGGCATTCATCAATAGTTTTGTCGCATTATGACATTGAGCAAAGGTAAGAATTTTCTTGGTATATATATATATATAGTCGTTTGACAAAAGAAATGGTTTAAACCATCCACATTCTACATAGTAATGTAAAATGTTGTCGCATTGTGATGTTTATCAAGGTTTACGTTTCACTGCGACGTTATCAAGGGTTATGTCACTTTGCGATAATGCTCAGGATGTGACACATTAATAATGTGTCTTTGGATGTTTAGAAAAATTCTTTAAGAATTTCCTTGATATATATATAGTCGTTTGACAAAAGAAACGGTTTAAACCATCCACATTCCACATAATAATGTAGAATGTTATGTCGCATTATGATGTTTATCAAGGTTTGTGTTTCACTGTGTCGTTATCAAGGGTTATATCACATTATGACATTAAACCATGGTTTGTTACAGTGTTTGGTTAATATATGGCAACAAAACCAAAGACGTGACACATTAATAATGGGATAGTGGGTGTTTAATAAGCGTTATGTCACATTGTGACGTTTATCACAGGTTGTGTAACATTAGCAACATTCTACATAGTAATGTAGAATGTTATGTCGCATTGTGATGTTTATCAAGGTTTACATTTCACTGCGACATTATCAAGGGTTATATCACATTACGACGTTAAGCCATGGTTTGTTACAGTGTTTGGTTGGTATATGTCAACACGACCAAAGATGTGACACATTAATAATGTGATAGTGGGCGTTTAATAAGAGTTATGTCACATTGTGACATTTATCACACATTATGTTACATTAGCGACATTCATCAAGGGTTATGTCACATTGTGATATTTGTCAAGGGTTATGTCACATTGCGATAATGCCCAATACGTGACACATTAATAATGTGTCTTTGGATGTTTAGAAAATTTCTTATTGCATTATCAACTATGGCCACGTGGTTCACCAAAGTCAACCATGGTTAAGTATGGCCAAAATGATGTATTTTCTATCACGTTACAAAAAAACATATGTATACACAAACAATGTTTTGATATTAAGCTATGAACATTTTATATTACACGATCAAAATTTGATGAAACAATTGCACTTTAATGTTATGATCGGTGCAAAATGAAAATGTTAAATGCATTTATTTTTTTAGTTGTGTTATGACATTCAACCTTCATTAAGGGTTATGTCGCATTGTGATGTTTATCAAGGGTTATGTTTCATTGCGATGTTACCAAGGGTTATATCACATTGTTACATTAAGTCATGGTTTGTTACAGTGTTTGGTTGGTATATGTCAACACAACCAAAGATGTGACACATTAATAATGTGATAGTGGGCATTCAATAAGGGTTATGTCGCATTGTGATGTTTATCACGGGTTATGTTACATTAGCAACTTTCATCAAGGATTATGTCACATTGTGATATTTGTCAAGGGTTATGTTGCATTGCGACAATGCCCAAGATGTGACACATTAATAATGTATCTTTGGATGTTTAGAAAAATTCTTGTTGCATTATCAACTAAAATAATCAAATCCTCATTATTTGAACTAGTAACCTCCTTTACAACATGTGACTTCATAACAAGTAAATCGCCAATGAGCCACACCCGTGGCAACAATAATATTTTATTATTACTTTGATTATAATATTTTAATTAAATACCATATTCATATAATAGTATAATATAATTAATAATATTATAAGTATTTGATTAAAACATAACATTTTAATTCAATGACATTACTTTAATTAATTAATATAATTTTAATAGTGCTATATTATTCAACGATATTATTTTTTAATAAATTGTATATTATAAATATTTAATTAATATTATAATATTATAAATAATAATATTTAAAACATCATAATTAATTATGATAATTTTAAAAAGTATCATAATTAATTATTATAATAAATTTATTTTTTATTCTTTTTATTAACCGGTTAAATGGGTTAATTGTGAATATCACTGTATAATACATTAAAATATAATATTATAATTGAATTATATCATTTATAATTAATTCTGATTTTTTTATAAGTTCAATTAATATCATATATATTAATAATACTTAATAAAAAAATGATTTAGATTTTAGATTTTTACACCTAAATATATTGTCTATCATTAAATAACTATAATCGATTCTAAAAGAAATTGTTTTATAGTTTATACTTTTATAATACTAATTAATTATTAAATAATAATTTTTATTTGGAGTTTATATTTGTATTTTAAAACATAAATGCATTTTTTGTTATTTTATATCTTAAATGTGTTTTTGACCATCATCATTATTCAATGGAAAAAACATCTCTATATATAACTATAATCTTTGTCAAATCAAATATTAACGATGAATTAAAAATAATCAAATGTTCACCATTCAACTTATCACAATCTATAAAGTAATCTAATGATTATGTCTCATATGCATTATGATATAACCCTAAGTGTCATGATATATAATATTATTGTGACACATTAATTAATTAATTAATAATGTATTTATATTTGGATTTGATTATAATTAATAGTTTTTATTTAATAATAATATTTAAATAATTAATTAATTATTATATTATAATCAATTAAAATATTAATAATAACAATAATAGTATAATAATTAATTGTAACATATTAATTTGTTATTACTTTGAAGATATGTCTATGGGCCCACCCGTTACTAGCAACAACCATATGTGTCTGAATACGTTGATAGCGTAAAATAAGCACATACTTTTTATATTAATGTTTTTCTCTATTGTATGTGCTTAAATTTACGCATATCAACATATTCAGACACATTAATAAAATTAATGTGGTTGTTGCTAGTTATATAAAACAAAAGTTAGGTATGAAATATTATTACCAAAATACTATTTATAGTTTTTAATTTTTTTTAATTCAATTGCTTGTAGATATTTTTTTAATTTTTAAGGTTTTTCAAAAAACTTTTTTAGAATATATTGTTTTTTGTGTGATTAAAAAAAATGAGTGAACCAATTTCAAAAAGATTGTAACTTTATTTTTTCTAAAGGAGTGTTATTTGTAGCACCATTTTTCGATTAAGGGGTAAAAATAGCCACTAAATGCATTTTAAAAAAAATGTGAACTATTTAGATTTCTAGTCGGGTTGTATAATGTGTTTTGGGTGCTAGTTGTGTGTGGACGCGACTAAAAAATATTTGCTCAAGATTGTGGTCACTAATGAATTAGTTGGGTCAATGAAAAAATATTGGATTAAAATGTAAAAGGGGATTTTCAATATAAATGGAGGTAGTTGAGCATTTATTGCCCACCTCCATGGAGCATGGGATAAATAGGGAGTTTGGAAGGTCATTGAGGATGTTTTGTCTTAAGTTTATTTTGTAAGCCACTTTCCAAGTTCCTAAGAGTTGTGGGTGCATAAGAGAAGTCAAGGGAGTGAGTTTTATGGTTTTCTCGCCTGCCATGGTCAACTAAGGCTCGTGCAATCAATCTTTTGATTAATAATAAAGCATATATGAGATTAATTATGTCTATTGAGTTTTGTTTCAATGTTGGTTTATAGTTTTGGAATGCTTCAGTTTGTTCCAGAAGCATTTTTATTCTAGTTTTATGAAGTATTGATGTGGTGTAGTTAGTTTAGGGTTTGTTGTTAATAAAATGTTGGCATTACATGAAAAATGTTAACACATATGAATGAGGTAACAACTTCTTTTGAGAGGTCATGAAAAAAAAAATCCTTACTTTCGTAGTTAAATGTGAATCGTGTCAAAGGAACAAGGTTGAAAAAATGAAGAATTCTGAGGTATTGCACCTGGTATCAATCCCACCACTATCTATGATATCCTTTCCATGGATTTTATAATGGAACTCTATAATGCCAAGCACAAATATGTCATCATGGTGGTAGTTGACCACTTTTCAAATATGCTCACTTTTGTGCTTCATTGTACCCATTTATACCATCCATAGTTTCCCAAGCCTTAATTGATCGAAGTTATAAATTGCATGGCATGGTTATTCCATTGTGTTCGATCATGATCCCACCTTCACATGCAAATTCTAGTAGGAGTTGTATGAACTACAAAGAACACACTTGAAAATAAGTACAACTTGTCGTCCCCAAACATATGCTTAAATAGGGGTGGTTAGCAAGTGCTTGCAAACTTAGTTGTTATGTTTTGCATTAGGCTGGAAAAATCAATGGGTTCGATTGCTACCCCTTACCAAATGGTGGTACAAGAGCATTTATCATGGCACTACCAAAATGTCACCATATGAAGTTGTCTATGGCCAAACAACTCCCTCAATGGCTTCCTGTTTACCAAGCACGTCAAAGGTTCAAGAGTAAATCACACACTTAACACTAGAGCAACCACTATCCACACACTTCGTGAAACCTAGTTTTGGCTCCAATTAGAATGAAGCAATAGGAAAATCAACATCGCTCTAAATGTTATTTTGAAGAAGGGCATGGAATATTTTTTCTTTGCCTCCAATGCTATAAGAAAACCCAACTCAAAGACAAGGGGCACTAGAAGCTAGTGCCAAAGTTCTATAGACGATTTGAGATCCTCCAACACATTGGATAAGTTGCCTACAAATTGGTTCTTTCGACACATTCCAAGATCCACCTAGTCTTTCATGTGTCCTATTTGAAGAAGGTCAGTCATGAAGCCAAATTGCCGAGTTATTGTCAGCATTCCCAAAGTTGACGAAGACAATTCCCTTTGGTTATAGTTGGAGGTAGTATTGGCCACAAGAGAGCGTTGACTACACCAGTGCACTATTCATGAAATCCTAATACAATGGAAGAAAGCATAATTTGAAGGCACCACTTAGGGACCAAGAATAATTTTATAATGGTTTCCACGTCTCAATCCTTAAGAACAACATTGTTTTTGGAGGAGGGCATGTTAGGTCCCTATCCTAACCTCCCCACTTTGGGGTACTTCAGAGTTAGTCAATTATTGTAATATGTCATCTTCTTTGACTAAAGCCTATGAGGTAATCAATGGGTAATTATTATATGTAAAAGGATCATCTTTATTAAATAAGGCCCACTAGGTGGTTGGTACTCACTAATAATAGGTCCAAAAGTAGCTAGAGTTATGTTTGTAAGAAATTATTAATAGAACTAAAATGCTTTGTAATGTTTTGCCAAGTATTTTTATTGTGTTGGAGTTGTGCTTAATTGGAGGTTGTCCCCCTCAAAGAGGTCCAAAAACGTTGCTCTTTTTTGGAATTATTGATATACAGATCTATATTGTGCAAGTTTAATGTCGTTGTTTCTCCTATTTACTTTTTGCAATTTATATTACTTTGAATGTTGTTCATAATTCACTATCTTTATTGGTTTAGTACACTACACACTATACATCATAACATCTCTGATTGATCATTTGTAAAATCAATACAATTTTTCACTTGCACTAACATTTTGACTTCCTCTTAATATAATTTTATTTAATTGTACATGCATGTATAAATGAATTGGTGAATGCAAACATGCACATAAACATTTACACACACTAGAAGCACATATGCATGTTAAACTAGCATGCAAGAGAGCACTTTAAGATTATGTTAATTCAATCAAGCACATTAAGATTATGTTAATAATATTTGATGAATTTAACCATTTTTTATTTTGGACAGGCAGAGTTCACGTCTCTAGCTTAATTTTATTCTTATTAAGCAACTTTAGACAAAGGTTTGAACGGGTAACCTTTTATCTATGAAGATGAATCATTCACCAAAACACCAAATCAACATATCTAGTAAAATACCATGCCATTTGTACTTATTACAATTGTTTTCTTCTACTTCTTTTTTAGCATGAGATATAATAATAATTTATTAATAAATATAAATCTTTAACCAAAACACCATACAAATGCCACTAACAAAACACCTACATCATTAATATTTCTTCCACTTTATTTTTCACCCACATCATTAATACCTTCCAATTTACCTTTTTGTGGCATGATGCAGCAACACCACTGCGATCAATACTTTAAGATCCAACAGTTATGATGCCTGATGCAGTCCCATTGAATGCTCTGCAGCAAGCTGGGTATTGATAGCCGCAGCACCACCACCATGTAAGAATAGAACTCGTAACCTTTTACCACCACCACCATGTAAGAATAGAACTCGTAACCTTTTACCTGGAGAGATCTTCAACGATGGCATGTTTAATAAAAATATAAATTCATATTCTTTTCAAATCCTACCGAAAACACCATCAACGAAGACGAAAATACAATTAGTGATATACGATACCAATGCCTATCAAGTAGATTGGGTTAATAGTCAACAGGTCACTCTATTAAACCATTTATATTAGGATGTTATATTGGAATCACAGCAAACCTTGATGGCAGTTAAACACTCTTTCTGTAGATGTAGCTATGAATTTGGGCAAGGCAGCTAGTACACAGTGGCTAGCTGTACAGCTAGCATTATATGGATAAATTCCTTTACAATGATATTAAGGCACAGATTTCGAAAGCAACTTCTGTTCTCAGTATTATGAAAATCAGGAGGGATATTGCCTAGAAGTTAAAATTCTCCATTCAGTGTAGAAAACAGGCTACCACGGAAAGGTAGTGGGTTTCTAAGCATGTGAGTTTGACACGTTAGTTCTTCTTGAGTGATAATTGGGCCAGAATCAGTGAAATCTCGGCTTGGTGAACAACTCTGAACTTGGACTGGCGAAAACAAAGCAGCAAAAATCAAAATCATACAAATGGAGAGCTTTTCCCTTCCTTTTCGGCATTTGTATTTAAAGGAGAGCAAGTTAGTTGCGGATCAGGCTCTGAGCTGCAAGTACATGTGGGTCTGTCACTGTTGATGAGTTCGACTCGCTAGCTGAGAGTCAGACTTGGGACTGACTTAACTTGGCTCCACAACAGGGCAGACTAAGGTTGGGCAAGGGATTAGATAAATGGAACTCTTGTTCAATTAAGGGGGCTCCAGCTCTCAAGGATAACGGTGTGCATGGTAGTCTTTCCTTGTTTTATGTGCTTCAAAATTTACAAGAGGATGCAGACTTGGCTGTTACAGATACTTGTCCTGAATTTGCTAGCAAATTGATACCAAGATTATGAAGTTAAATACTTTCAATAAGAAGACTAGCTATATAATATGGGCATTCAGAGTTTTGAAAATAAAATCAATTTTATGAAATTCCTCTGAAGTTACTTGGTTTTAGTAACAAATAAACAGATGACAAAATTGAAATACCTGTGAAATCACTTTATTTTAGTAACAACTAAAAATATTGCACAATAGCAATTATAACTAAACCACTACTTTGCAGCCATTACACTCATTAACAAGAGCAAAATGCCAAGACAGACAGAAAGACACAGAAACCAAAGGCTATGCACACCCCTCCAAGGGGTTCAAACATTATGCAGCAAAATCAAAGATTAAAATCTGTTTCAGCATGCATTCTATGCTGCTTACAAAATGTTGTACACATCTTCCTTTCGAGGATTAATTTTTTGAAATTTGTAAGCATCCTGAACTTTATTCAGCCAAGGATAAACATGAACTAATTCTAAAAGATCCTTTTATGTCTCGAGTCTTGGTCAAGATGCCTATATCTAAAGACTAATACCCTTGGAGCTCCAAAGAAAATCCTAATAAAATTCAATAGTTTATATAAAGCCATTATAGTATAAATGACTGGAGCCATAATTAGGCCTTCACTGTATATAAGACTCAAATATTGCTTCATGGACAAAAGGTACTCTGCTGATGTTACATGACAATATATTCAGTAGGAATCATCAAACAGGTAATATATGTGCATAATTATATACAAATTTACTGCTAAAATATGATGTAGAACTCTGGCCTCTATAAGCTATCGCTTCAATCTTATTAAGAGCTCATGCTTCTCAATGGACAACCTATCCTCGCCTAAATTTGAACCTTACACAATTGTTTGTTAATAGCTTTTCAGATTCCCTTTCGGAAAGCAGATACTACACGGTCAGCAATGTCCTGCCCAAAGAGTCTAGGCATGTTAGAGCTCAGATCCACTTCGACACCCTTTGTTTTAATCATGTTATCTCTTCTCAAGAGAAGCTCCTGTTCATGTTCCTGCACTGACCTCCCTCTGATTGAAATTGCTTCCAACCAAATCCCAACAACTTCTTTTACTACTGGTTCCACTGTGTCCTTGACAACTTTCTCCATGCTATCCACTGCACCTTCATTACCTTGTAACTCACTATTGATCTTAAATAATATTGCAGTGGGTGAAACAACACTACGAACATATAGAGATGATGAAACATATGGTTCTGCCTCTGGAGCTTTCTGCAAGTTTTGTCTTGGGACATCCAATTTGGTGTCTTCATAAAACCATTGTAAGTACTCAGGCTCAAGAACTAGATCCTTTCTTGGGAGCAAGTCAAGAACAAGTACCAGTGTGCTTGGACTGCTCTGAATAAACTCAAAGAGGAGATGTGGTGCATCTGTTAGATGACTAACCATGCCAATAATTGTAGCTATGTTTAGAGCTCCAAATGGAAGTTTGCAATGAAGCCATGATCCTAGTACAAAGTCAACCTGAAAACATCTATACCAGCACTATGATCAGATTTCATCCTTCAATATAAGCTTAACTTTCAATATTTGATTGTATGCAATCAAAACAAGTATAATGCACCCTACGTTAGTAGATACTGAGTGGAAACATACTAAAATACTTATTTGCTAAGTTCTACATGATAGAAACTAGGCACTGCTTAACATATTCTTGCCAAACATAAAACATAACTATTCGTAGGGAACAAAAAGGCCAGTTTTAGAAAGTAAAGCTAACCTGAATGAATTTCTTAATGATTTAAAGTTCCAAACTGCCTTTTTTGACCATATATTTCGGCCAACTACTTCAAAAGAACAAGTGGAGGCTGCAATGGATTTCCTCAGGAAACTTGAAGAGAATGTTGAAAAGAAGTGTGCACTTGGAAACTATTACAACCTATTCTCCAGATTTAGTCATACTTGCATAGTTACCGTATGCAAAAGTTAGAAAAACTTATTGACACCATAAAAATTCATAGATTAAAAAACTAATAAATTCAAGAAAAAAATAACAGAAGACATTTTATTCATAAAATTATAAAATAAAAATAAATGAAGTAATACACTTTGCAACATTTTTTGTAAGTAAATAAATAATAGAGTAACATACCCTCCACATATTGACATACTAATGAATCAGTAATACATGATGCTTTATTGTCCTTGTCTTTTTTATATTTGTAATGTTAATATGTTATTACTTTATAGGATTTGCCAAATGACTCCACAATGAAGTCTTACTTTATAGAATATGCCAAACGACTCCCCAATGTAAGTACCTTGCCTGTTGTAATGCTTTCTTATAAATATTTGACATTTACAATGCTGTCTTTTGGGAAAATTGAATAGCGTGGAGCCAGGAGAACTGTGGGGTATGTTATGGGCTCTGTATGAGAAAATAAGTGTAAAAACAGCATTATGCATCTTAAAAACATTGAAGGGCAGCTTATTTTCAATGAAAAAGAACTAGATATTTTCATAAGAATTTGAGTCAGTATAAAGACAAATTAAAGGGAAAATATGCCTCTAAAAGGTCCCACCAAATGGCACCTATACTGCTCCTTAATAGCATGTTGAACCTGTATTGAAAGCACGCCAAACTCCTAGTTTGAGCAGTCCATACTGTTCCTAAAACGCAGCGAACCTACTTATAAAAGAGAGCCGCCCTGCATTTGCTAATGGGAAGACCTAATATTAATTGCAAAAAGACCGACAGACATAGAGAACGTGTCGTTCATGTTCCCCATCCACAAACTCTCCGAGTCTCCTCGTATAATGCACAGGGTCTCTGCATACTTGCAGAAACTTCATCCCTAATAAAAATCAGTCTTAATCTTGTGATTAATTCGGGTGCATTTCAAGGTTGGATGAAGATCAACTTTAAGGATGGATAGAATTAGGAGTGTAGCACATGGAGATTCCCAACAATTGACATTACGAGTGTTTCCATTTGGGAATAGGGATAGACAGGTCCATGAAAGGACAACACTATTAGAGTAGATGACTGGAGAACTCTACAAATATCAAATAGTGAGCCCTCTTAGAGGTCGGATATTGATGAGTCATGACCCTTCAACAAGTGATTCCTTTTAGAAGACTCCAACTCATGATATAGCTATAGACAAAGGGCTTCAAACTTGTGACGCTCTATTTGGATAACTTTGTTTTTGCATTGTAAAATAGTTTGGAGACTGCCTCATTCCTTCCTTGGTACTTTTCCTACCACAGATCAAATAGTGGAACCTAATCACATCACTTTTATTTTCCCTACAAAACTAGCTTTCAACAGAACCAAGGTTTTAGGTAAAATGATTATTCAAGTCTTGTTTATTCTTAATACAACCCAAATTCTTTAACATGGTTGCAAAACAAGGAACATGACCAGATTTTTTAACAATATGTCATGTAAATAAGCAAGGAAATCTGCGGTGGTAGAATCTTCCCTTTTTGGATGTGCTTACCACGACTAAGCAAGATGGATCCTTAGCTCATCAATTGTATAGGAAGAAAACTCATACAGACAGATACTTACACGCAGAGTCACACCACCATCCAGCACATAAAATCGGGATAATCAAAACATTAGCCACTCGCACTCTAAGAATCTCTGATAAAGACCACCTAGAAGAGGATTTTGAACATCTCAAAAAGGTCTTTTTAAACAATGGGTACATACTACAAAGAAAAACAAATTAATGGGACTTTTCAAAAAGCGCGTAGGGGCAAAACTGATATTCGGGGTAAAAACAGCTGTATTCTTGAGACTAATCTTCCCTACATCCATGGCACTACTGACAAAATTGCCAAGATTTTAAGAGAAATATAAGCGTTGCTTTCTCCCCTCCTAACTCCCTAAGAAATATGCTGGACACTGCTAAGGATCTTATTGAGAAAAAACTCCACAAAGGTGTTTAAGCGATACCCTGTTCGTTTGGTAAGAGGTACATCAGTGAAACAGATCGCTCAATTAAGATCAGACTTAAAGAACACATCGCGGACATTCATCATGGATGGATTAAGAATTTTTCCATTGCCGAGCACTGTCACAATACCAATCACTATTACAAGATAAAGATGTTTTGGCAACCATCCCTCACTATTACAAGATAAAGATTAGGGAAGCTGTTGAGAGTAAAAAATATGCGAACAATTTAAAATACGCTTGGAAGCCTGTATAAAAGCCATTGCAATTTCATATCAATGATTAAGGTCGGCCTTAGTCAATGATATCAAATTCAAGAGGAAGCAGGGTTAATTTTGATGGCATGGACAATAGGCTTCCAAGCTTCTTTTAAATTGTTGGCATATTTTTCAATCTCAACAGCTTCCCTAATCTTTATCTTATAATAGTGAGTATATATATATATATATATATATATATATATATATTTGCTTAGTCATTAAGAAGAGGAGAATCCTGAAGGGTTTGAAATGTAGTTGAGACAAATCTAACATCGCAGATTTCCTTGCTTATTTACTTAAACCTGCGTAACGATGACTAACCAAATATGTCATGTGTGCCCAAAAATATGCGGAAAAGTTTACAAAGCTGTTTCCTAGTTGATACATAGCTCATATATATCACTTGTGAAGTTGATCCCATGAGCACCCATGTTGGGGTCAATCAATTGCTTTTACCAAAACTATGCCAAAGTACCAGCCTTATAGGTAAGCAATGCACGTCGTACCTAGCTTTGCAATCTGTTTTTGACTTCACCTCACTATTTTTCTAAAATGATGTAATATCTTTATTCCCCATAAACACCTTATGCCTCTACCTACAATAATCCTAAGAAAATTCCTATCAGAAATAGTCAACATTGTTTAGCATCAAGGCATATCTAATGCTTTGTAGTATCCCGGTATAACCGACTTCACTCCAAGTACTTTTCCCTGGAAAAATTGAAAGTTGTCGTTGAGATCTTTACATCCTTCCTGTTTGTCTGAGTTTGTCATTCAATTAAATTCTTTAGCATGTCTATTCATGGTACTTGAATGCTCCTAGAATTTCATGCAAGACAAAAGTTATGCCTGACTAGATCTACCACATTCTTAGAGCTC
>LPNX010496465.1:47406-59522 GCA_001517045.1 Pseudotsuga menziesii | reverse complement strand
TTAAAAATCATAAGACCATGGAAGAGTTAAATCTAAATTTCTATCTTTAAACTATCCATTTATAGTTTTTAATAATGTGGGTTTTAACCTTACAATGCATTCTTTTTGGAAAAGTGGATGCTTGGAAATCATAAGGTCATGGATCCAAGAATTAAATCCAAATCCCTATTTTTAAACCATCCATTTATAGTTTTTATTGATGTGGTTTTTAACCTTCATAAACCCCATTTGAAGTTGCCCCATCAAAAAAACCAATAGGGTGCTCGATCAAAAGAGAGGGAGAATGAAAAAGTTTAGACTTCCCAACAAAGATATCAGTATTCCATTCAGAAAAGGAAGAAATAATCTTCGAGAAAATGACCTCTACCCTCTGAAACTTATTGGAAAAGATGGATTTATCTCTGGCTTTCCATACTTCCCACATCACAAAAAGTGGAAGGTAACTAAACAGATTTTTCCTTTTGAACCAGTTTAGCATATTTTCCCCTACCTAATCACGATCCCATGAAAAATTCAGTATAAAATGGCTCATTAATAAAAACCAAATATCTTTAAAGAATACACACTTACCAAATAAATGACTAATTGATTGAGCCTCTTACTTGCACATAATGCATCTTCCAGGCCCAACAAACCCCCTTTTCTACAAGATATCCCAAGACAAAAAAAATCAAACATAACCAGATAAATAACTTGATTTTGAGAGGGATAGAACCTCTCCACAGCCAATTCTCCCACCAGTCAATACTAATAATACTATCTTCCATAAATAGAGAATGATAAACCAAAAAACAGAAACATTTTCCTCCTTAGAATTAAAATCCCAAACCAACTTATCAAATTTTGTACTCAAGGTGATGTATCATATATATATATGTGTGTGTGTGTGTGTGTGTGTGTGTGTGTGTGTGTGTGTGTGTGTGTATATTCAAAAGTTTAAAATTAAAACCCATATTCAATGCCTTCTAGTAGAAAATTAAAAAGCCAACTTCAAAAACACTTTTGCCTATCCATCTTTATACATATTAGAGTGAAGATGTATGCTAAAGAAAAGTGAACCTCATATGGATCCACCTTTGCACATATTGCAGTGGATATGTGTGTTAAAGAGAAACCAACCTCAAATGTGTGCTAAAGAAAAGAAAACTTCAAAAACACTTGTCATGTCCACTTTTGGATATATTAGAGAAAAGCCAACCTCAAAAACACTTGTCATGTTCAGTATTGCACATATTAGAGTGGAGGTGTGTAATAAAAATAGAACAGATAGTTGATAGTGCTCTTCCCAACATCATAAGTGAAAATGTAAAATGGATCACATCAAAGAAGAAGGATAAAAACAAACAAACTAAATTAAAACCCATATTCAATGCCTTCCACTATAAAATTAAAAATCCAACCTCAAAACCACTTTGGCATATCCATCTTTATACATATTAGAGTGAAAATGTATGCTAAAGAAAATCCAACCTCATATCTATCCACCTTTGCAACATATTGGAGTGGATACAGTGTGCTAAAGAAAAACCAACCTCAAATGTGTGCTAAAGAAAATCCAACCTCATATCTATCCACCTTTGCAACATATTGGAGTGGATACAGTGTGCTAAAGAAAAACCAACCTCAAATGTGTGCTAAAGAAAATCCAACTTCAAAAACACTTGTCATGTCCACCTTTGAATATATTAGAGAAAAGCCAAGCTCAAAAAACCTAGTCATGTCCATTATTGCACATATTAGATTGGAGATGTGTGATAAAAGTAGAACAGATAGTTGATAGTGCTCTTCCCAACATCATAAGTGAAAATGTAAAATAGATCACATCAAAGAAGAAGAAATAGAGAAAAACGAACTAACTTCTAATTATCTAGCACATTCAAGGATTTAACATAACCATTCCTTGTTCAAAGCTAATTTTACTCAAAGATAGCCTTCATTACTTAAAGATAGCAATCTACTCTAGATGGCCTTCATTAGTTAAATATAGCAATATACTGTAGAGATGGCCTTATTAGTAAAAGATAGCAGTTAGTTAGAGACAGCAATAAGATTATTCAATTGCCAGTTCTAAGAACAAACCAAATAATGAACTTCCCTAATTTCAAAAATCTATTTCCTTGGAGACTCCCATCTTCTTCGCAGAATTACTCCTAGCTTTCCTCTTCTTCACAAAATTCCTACCATTTTTAAAGGAGATTGCAAGTTCGAATATTTTCGACCCTACACAACCCTTTGGTGAAACAAATGACCATACGGGTCAATGGAGGGTTTCCACATGGAGGTCCGTTATTGGTTTGGTTGTGCCACGTTTTCAAATATACCCATTCCACATCATACAAAACCAACCCTATCAAGCACCAACTCACCTACCACATAGATTCCATGTCAATTGCTCATGCCACATGGAACCTAGAGGGTATGACATGTCAGTGCTATAAGGCCATGTGGAAACCTTTTAGTGGTGCCATGTGGCACTCTTTTTTCCACTATACACCTTATAGAAAAGTTATGTTGCCGAAACTTCAGAGTTGAATATGTCCTTCATCTTGTGTCCATTTGTGGTGTCATTTGCGCTATTGGAAAGATATTGTCAAGATATTCATGATTGTGCTGTTGTTTCTAGAATTTGAGCACTTTTATTTTTTATCGTCTCCATATCCTCTTGGATCACGAAGCAAGGTGAATATGTTGAAGCTTGGTTTTTGGGACTTAGAAATTTCTTCCAAATGCATCAATACACATCAAACATGGAAGCAAGGGTATCCATATACAATTTTCAAGGTAAAACATCCATTTGGTTGGATCAACTAGTCAAGCTTAAATATATTGATGAATATAGAATCTCTTGGAGAAAGTTCAAGAAATACTTCCATAAATAATATCTCTCATAGAACTTATACTATGACAAGAATATAGAGGATTTTTTTGAACTCAAGCTGGGTAGCATGACAATGGAAGCTTATGAGAAAAGTTTCCTAGAACTCTTGAAGTATGTGAATTTCATAAAGGATGATAAAGTGAAGATTCATAGGTTCCTTAGTGGTCTACCAGATTCCTATAAAGACAAGATCCAGTATGATAGACCAAAGACCCTTATAGATTCCATTTGGAAGGAAAAACTTCTATATGATTAGAATAAGAGCAAAGCTCCATGTCATAAGGAATTGAAATATAAGAAAAGAAAAAAGGAAGAACATGTTGGGTATATGTTATATTATTTGCATGTCTGTGTGGAGGGGAGGTGCACCTATCAGCATCGCGCCTGCCGATCCCTATGCAACATTCCTAGCAAAGTGCAATATTCCTAGGAAAGAACCTTACTTATCATGCTAAGACAAAGAATATATATGTGCAATATTACTTTGTAAGAGATATGGTTGAAGACAAGAAGTTGTTGTTGGAGAAGTTTGACACCTTGAAGAATGTTGCATACTCATTAACAATGTCAATACATAGAATTTCTCTTTGTGTAGGGAATGTATGGGCATTGATGCCCTAAACCTATGACTTTATGAGTACATAAAGCATTGTTATGCAAAGAAAAAAACAAGTAGGAGAATGTTGGTTATATGTTATATTCTCTAAATGTGCATGTGGAGGGTAGGTGCGCCTGTCAGCATCGTGCCTAACAATCCGTATTGGAAACTTTTAAAAAAAATTGGTTTTTTGGCTATTTTGGTGAATTTTCTAAAAACATGTAATTTAATCCTGGTTAAGGGATTGGAGCCTATTTTCTAATCTAGGTTAACGTATTAGGGTATTGGATTTTTTTGAATACCTATATTTTGTATTGTGATGGATTCATAATTAGAAATGAGAAAATAGGAGGTGTGGCTCCAAGGTTTGTTGGTTTTCTAAGTTAAGGGATTCCGGGGTAAATCCTTGTGTTTACATGTGAATGGTATGGTGTAATATATGTTTTTATTAAAAGAATATGCATGCTTTACTTATTTCCATAGGTTTCAAAATCACATGTGGTATCAAAGCTCAGTTTTTAGAATCAGGTGGAAACCTTTGTTAATGATGGTTCGATGTGGTTGATAGATCTTGGGCCTATGATAAACCTGCGTTCAGTGAGAGATTTGCAGTGTTTATTTGTGAATTAAAATAGAATTGTGAGTAGTTCTAGAATTGATATCGAGAAATTTAATGGCCAGAATTTTGAGCTATGGAAGCTCAAAATGAAGAATCTTCTTGTAGATTGCGAATGTTGGATGATGTGGATCCGGGTATGAAACTCACTAGAACGTCACAAGATGATTGGGATAAATTATAAAAAAGGGCGAGGAGTACAATTAGACTATGCTTATTAGATTAGGTTGTTGAACATATCTGGTGAAGATAGTGCGATAAAGCTTTGGGGGAAACTAGATAGTTTGTATCAATCAAAACCCCTTGTGAACAAGTTGTTTCTACAAAAGAAACTATTTCATCTCAGAATTGATGAAAGTGAGACAATGATAGAGCATTTGAATGTCTACAATACTCTAGTAATTCAGATAACATATGTTGGCATTAAAATGGCTGAAGAAAATAAATATATTACATAATTGTGTTCTTTTCCAAATTCTTGGGACAACTTGATTGTTGCAATAGGTAGTGCTAATCAAGTAACCTTAAAATTTCATGAAATAGTGTCATTCCTCCTATCAAAAGAGATGAGGTGGAAAACCATGGATAATCATAGCATGGATTCCTTATCTGTGAGAGGTCTCCCCCAGGAGAGCAACAAAAATAAAGGATCTGGGGGGATCTAAATCTAAGGGTGTTAACACCATTATTTATCAAGGGGATGAAAAATCATGATGGAGAAGAAATAATAGGTTGCTTGTCGAACCTTGGTTGAAAGATATATTGTAAGAGTATGATGATACCCCAAAAAAGTGATCCCGTTATCAAGGATCTGATGGTGCGAGTTGAAAGGATAGAAATCAATGGCCATGATTGTCTCCGCACTCTTAGAAATGCGAGGAAGATAAAGTATGTCCGGGCATTTATCGGGTGCACAGATCAACGGCTATCAATCTATCTCGGGCAGATCCACGGTCCATATTTAATCCACCTTATGAAATCGCATGTTGGTTAAAGAAATAGAGTCTGGCGGAATCGAGTACATAATACTCGATCCAACGGTGGAGAGGTTAAGTTAGATCGCATCCATGGTCGGGATTGATTCCGGAGCCAAAATCTGCACGGCAGATAAATCCAAAGCGCCCAGCGGAATGAGTAGGTGGTCGTTGATCTGACGGTTGAGGATTAAAGGTGAAGTGGATCAACGACGGTTGACGATTCCGGAACATAAACTTGCGCGGTGGTTAAAATGACGGAGCCCAACAGAATTTGATAGGTGCCACCAAATCCAACGGCTCACAAATAAAGGTTGATCGCATCTATGGCTGTAGGAAATTCCGAAACATGAAGTTGCACGAAGGATAAGGTTGGGAAACTCAGCAGAATCGAATATCTCCTTCCCGATCTAATGGCGGAGTAATGAGAGGCTATTTCATCGACGGTTGGAGCTATTTCCGGGGTGGAGACCTGCACATTGTTTATTAACAAGACGCCCTGTGGAAAGAGGTACGTGGCACGTGATCCAAGGGTTAGAAATTAAAGAAGAATTAGATCAATGGTCTTGAATCAATCCGGAGAATGGAAGTGCGCGGCAGATAGGAATAGATGGTGGTTGCGGAAAATAAACTATTGTCCACGTGGTGAATTGTGGTAGGCTCCGAAGACAAAAGTGGTTTATGGAAAGCCGGTGGGGGCCTATAAAAGCAAGGTTGACTTTTATCATTATTATTTTATTTGTTTGGGAAGGGTGAAAAGGACTGGCCGATTCAGCAGCTTCCATTTTTCAGTTTCGGGCACGCTCCAAGCACGCGCCTCTACAGTCAATTAGGTAAGGCTTAAACCCTGTAGTTCCTCCACCCAAATTACCTTTGTAAATTAAGTAATGGACCAGGGGAAAGAAATTCAAGTGTCTGGTCAGGTTGTAGACGACAGAGAAGAGTTTTTAGTGGATAGAGATAGGAGCGTGTGCAACCCCTTCCTATCCATAAGGAGTGTGTCTGTCAGTAAGGAGAAATTGTGGTATTATAGCTCACAAGGGAACGATGTATTAAATGTCTATAAGTCTTTCCTGTATTACTTCGCTCTTGAGCAAACCCTCCATTTCCTAGAATTTGCAGAGTGGTGTGCTGTAAACTACTCTCCCTCCGAGAGAATAATTGTGAGTCGGTCTGCGTCAAGAATACTTTATAAAATTGATGCCACAGTCGTCAGAGAAAATCTCAGTTTGCCTGAAAATTATCCTGTTAATCATGAGTCGATAAATGAGTCGGTCCTTGCTGATTTTTACAAGAATTTTGAAACTGAGAATCGCTGTCATTTCCTGTCTAATATTTTAAAAGAAGGTCAATCCCTTGATGGTTTTTTCCTGCCCTACCCCGTGCACATTTTCAAAAATGAAGTCCAAATGGTCGTATCTCTGGTTTGTCAAGTTTTGGGTCTAGTTGATGATTGTCATGTAGGCGATGTCATCCTTGGTTTTTTATTAAGAATAAGTTCCTTGAGCCCTGAATCCCAGCCAATTCCTGTGTTTAATTTTGATGAATATCTCGCTGAAGCAATCCATCTTCAGTTAACTGAGTTTCCAAAAGTTTGGTTCTTTAGGTTTCAGACCTACTTGCTCAACATTCTATTATGCTCCAATGTCACCGAGTTGAAATTTTTAAGTACTCTATGCTCTTCTGATTTGCCCAAACAAATCAACATGTTCGAATTTGCTAATTCGATCATGTCGAAAATGTACAAAATGTTGTTTGATGAGGATTTGCCCCGTGTTCTGGATGAGATGAAATGTTTAATGCAGTCTTCACCTGAAGATCGGGTTGGAGACTAGTTTCTGTACAGGGATTACACTGTGTTAAGAATATATGGGTTTACTGGTCATCCTTACAGGTTACCTGCCTTTTTAACCCCGAGGATTTTCGCGCTTGAATTTATGAGGCAGAGGTTGCTGTCTGAAGAAGAGCATTTTGGGGCTTTCAAAAAGTCTTCAAACATTAAATTTCCACTTAAAGTCGGCTCTTTCATTTTTAAAAGTAAAGGCCCCTTAATATTCATAGAGAAATTGTTGGAGAATATGGATTTCCAAAAGGAATCAAAAGTGAATTATGATCCACATCATGTTATATCCCTAAGGAAACAAGCCAACAAGAATAAGCCATTTGAGCACCAGTCTGTTGAAAATTTGGCTGAAACAGCCAATCTGTTACAGTTCAAGGAAGATCCACATATTGCACCCATTACAGTATCAGAAAATACTAACATTATAGTTAAGAGAAGTCTCTCTAAGATTGAGAGTATGGAAGTGGATGAAGATGGGTCCCATAAAAAGGCAAAGCTGCTTGAAGGTGGTGAAATGGTAAATGAGGAAGTTTCTGATGGTTTCAAAAGGGTTGCCCTAATTCCCATGAAAACTGTGCAAGTAAATCAATTATCTTTTAAAAATGTAGAGGGTGATGTAGACAGCTCAGAATCAAGCCCGGTATTTAAGTCGAAGGAAGAGCTCAAAGCTAGCTATATGGAGAAGAGGAAACAGTCTCTGGAGGAGACAAGAAATTTGCTCTCGAGAGTGAGAAGTTTATACATTTCAAAAACCTCTCTAGTTTCTGCTAGAGATGCTGAGAGAAATACATTTAAGATGGCTATAGTAAACGACAAGAAGATGTCTGAAATGGAGATCCGGCTGGACAAAATCAATACTCCGGATAAGATACAACTTCACAAACAAACCAGTGACATCATTTACTCAGACTTATTGCAAGCCATGGTAAGGATTAATAAATTGCAAGTTTTGATAGAAAAATTAGAAATTCAATTGAAACATGAGAGAGTTGAGAATAAAGCAAATGTCATTCAGATTAGAAAGATGCAAACAGACATTGTTAGTTCAGATAACACCCAGGAAGTCAAGAGGATGCTAGAGGAAAAAGACAATGCACTCCAGGTCTTAAAGAAAAAGCTGAAGATCCCAGGTTCAGAGCACGTCCAATCAGCTGAATTAATGGTTTTGCAAGAGGAAAAGGATAAAGTCCATCAAGAGATGATGGAGTATAAAGGAAAAGCTGTCGAGCTACAGGAAGAAAAGGACAGGTGGGAGGCCAAGCGGAATGAACTATTATATCATATTTC
Organism: Pseudotsuga menziesii; assembly: GCA_001517045.1. Taxonomy (NCBI): domain Eukaryota; kingdom Viridiplantae; phylum Streptophyta; class Pinopsida; order Pinales; family Pinaceae; genus Pseudotsuga; species Pseudotsuga menziesii. The sequence continues at coordinate 51,326 of LPNX010496465.1, read as the reverse complement.
CTTAATGAAAAAATACCAAAGTGACGAGAAGGAAATTATGGAAGAGTTAATGAGTCAAACCCTCGCTGATGAAGACCTGTCCGTTGTGAATATCCACAAGCCATTAGATGATTTTTCTGCAGATGATTTGTTGGTGCCTATGTCCCAGGTGAGCTTGAAAGATGAAGAAATTAAAGAATTGAAGGCAGAGAATGAAAAGATAAAAGTTGAATTGGCCAAAGTAAGTGAAAGTAAAAAGCAAATATTACAGGACAAAAATCAGTTGCAGAAAAAATTCAACGAGCTAAAGGAGAAAAGCATCGGGAAGGGCCCTCTTCAGGGGGCAAAACATATCATTTGGGATACCTTGTCTATAGAGATTACCAAGTTCCGGCACTATCTAAATTTTGTTGATGATTTGAATATACTGATAAATTTGGCTCACCGGAGATTAAAGCTGGTAAATGAACATATGGAGAAAAGACCTCTTACTACAGCTCAGAACACACTGAATTTTCTGAATTCACTAACATATCAGAAATTGCACGATATGGGCATAAAAGACAGAGTATCAATAGTATTGTGGGCAAAGAAATTCATCCACAAGCATCACTTAATTAAGACGGTCCAAGATAAATCAAAAGGATTGCTTTTGCAGGTTAATAATTTCAAACAGGATTTTAAGGAGCTGTTCGAAGACGGATTGCCTTCCTTCTGGGACGAGGAAGGACAGATGTTCTCACAGGAACATTATCATAACCTGCTTGTCCAGTGCCGCATGGACCACTCCAAATTTAATGATTTGGAGAAAATTCTAACAGGGAAAACCATTGTGGATATGTTAACAGAAGATTTTGAAATTCTACAGAAGTTCGCAATTATCAGAAGCAGATTGCCCAAGAAGTCCTATGAAGCATATATGGAGCTCGAAGTATCAATTCAGGAAATGATGGAATGTGACACCCCAAGTTCGGAGCAGTGGAAAGCTGTGGAGCGGTTTGGAAAGACAAAGTATATTCTTCATTCCTAGAAATAGGTGTTATGCACTGAGGAGCTAATGGGGCAAAGACGAGGAGCTGATGGGGCAAAGACGTGGAGCTAATGGGGCAAAGACGTGGAGCTGATGGGGAAAAGACGTGGAGCTGGCTGGGAGAAAGTTGTTATCAAGTTGATTTTTACTTTATGATCTGTTAGGAGTGGAGTTGTAACAAACTTCCTAGGATTTAGGAATTCAATTACATAACTCTAAATTAAGCCGATCATTCAGTTATTGATCTTCTTGGAAGACCTATTATTTTATGTATAAATTTGCATCTTTTTTAAGAGATGGGGGTTGGAACCCATCGGGTGGTGGAATAATTTTGGAGAACATATCTATTTTTGAATAACAAAGTGAATGCATGAGAGTTTTGCCAGAGATTCCTGTGTCATTGATATTACAATCTGTGCTTCTTTCTTTATGCGATTGTATTTCCCTTGTGTAACACTCCATTTTGTTTCTTCCTCATATCTGGAATATAGCGTTAGATAATTAGAATTCATGTGTTTATGCTCTAGTCATCATTTCAGATATTATATGATTTTTTCTGCTAAAGTTGATATAGAATTCATCCTTGTTGATGCTCTGTATTAATGGGTTGTTTCCTCATCTCTTCTGTTTCACCTGGATTAATTTGAATGACTGTGATGATGTGATTATCTTGCCTCTGATAAATCTCGTGTATATGTCTTTGTGATACATTTATATTGTATATGAATCCATGCCCAATGGTTATGTGATTGTTTCAGCCAAATACACAAATCTTTAAATGTTATTTTATATCTGGTCCTGTTAAATCTGTATTGAGAGATCCCTCTCTGAAAGAAAATACCAGTTTCTTTCTAAAGTGGTTTTGTTGTTACCTTGAAGTTTACCTTTTACAGCCTGGGTACATTCTGAGTGCTAGCAAACTGGCGCCGTTGCCGGGGAGCGAAATTGCATATCTGCTCTGGGAGAACGACAAAGATTAAGAAAGATTTTTGTGGGCAAACAGGAATTTTGAAAAGAAAAGAAGGTTGTATATTTGCCCTGGCGACTTCATTGTGAAATTGTTTCAAAATTTAAGAAAGACATTCTAGCTTCGAGAAGACACACGCGAGGTAACTCTGATACCGAAATCTTGAAAAGTTTTGAAGACCCAGAAAAGTTGTTTAGAAGAAAAAATAAAGAGAAGATAGATTTTCCTTTGTTCAGTCCATCATCATCACAAGATTCTTATATTAATCCAGAATGGGGAGTTAATACTGGAAAGAACCTGTTGAGAACCAAGTCTGAATCTGACCTTAAAAATACTGAGTTCAATCCCCATAGGTTAGAGTCCTATCTATTAGATTCCCTTTGGAGGGGCTTGCAACAAACATCTAAATTTAAATCATCTACCTCTGAGCACACTCAAAGTTCTTCAGTCCCTGTGAATCTTCCTAGACCAATGGCTGTTAGATTTGCTCCCTTGCGGTTGCCCGCCGTATTACATGATCTCCCTCAAAACTATTCCCAAAGAATATCTTTGTTTGATGGAGAAGGTGATATAACCGCAAAACAGCATGTTGCCAAGTTTGAAGATTTCATTGACTTAGAAGAAGTTGACTATCCTGATGTCAAAATGAGGTTGTTTTCCCAAAGTTTGTCAGGCGAGGCGAAGAAATGGTTCAAGGATCTTTCAAATGGGTCTATTGTGAATTTTCAAGCTTTTTAGAATGCATTTTTGGATAGATGGGATGATAAACAGAATCCTCTGTAGCTTTTATCTCAGTATAACAGTCTTAAGAAAGGGGGTTTTGAGTCTGTTCATGAATTCTCAAGCAAATTCATGAGGGCTTACAACTCTATTCAAAAAGATATAAAACCTTCTCCGGCAGCTGCTAAACTACATTATGCTGGAGCTTTTGATAATGATTTTGCATTCTCATTGCGAGAAAGGAAATCGACAACTCTCGCTGCCATGTTTACTGATGCCCTAGAAGTGGAAGCTAACATGATGGCAAGTGGAAAGATGAAACATAGAGATATGGATAGGAGGAGAAAAGGAGAAAATGTACCTTCTACTTCATCTTCTTCTGCTGAGATTAAGTTTGAGATGATGTTGAAGACTATGGACAAGTTGATGGATAGGTTAACCATGGACACTAGGCCTTTCAATAGAGAGCAAGGGGATCCCCAAATCAGGAATCCAAATTTTAGAAGACCAAATCCCCCTGTTCCCCCCCAAAATAGACAGAGAGACCAGAGAAATCCGAGGAACCAAGAAGAACATCCCATCCGCCCTCCTTTCCCTAAAAATTATGTTACTGATGAAGAAGATCCCCCTGAAAATGAGATTCATCTATTTGGAGAACAGGATTCGGAAATATATCTTACTGAAGAGGAACATAATATGTTTGTGCAGGAAGATGCAAATGAAGAATTTGAAAATGAGCTATATCAAAGAGGTTATTTACATGCAATGGATGATGTGTAAAGGAAAATTAGACTGAGGAATAGGAATGTCCCCATAAATAAAGGGAAGGCAAACCCAAATCAGCCTTCCCCTAGTTCTTTGAATGGAGAAAAAGGAAAAGAACTACAAAAAGAACCTTCTGTAAATAAGGAGGTTGAAAATGATGTACAAAGGGATAAAATAATAAAGAAAGCGACTCTGATTGATGTGGAAAAGATTGGTGCTGGTTTTAACCTACAAAATGAGCTTTCAAAGCTAAAGATCTCTGTTCCATTTAATGAGTTATTGAGAAACACTGAATACAGAGATACTATCACAAAAATGGTCAAAAACCAAGGAGAATGGCAGTCTAACATTTTAGAATTGAATGATGATAATCCTGCTATTTCATTTGGATCAAAAGTTGAAAATTTAGAAGGTGAAGAGGTTCCTCCTTTCTATTTAAGTCTAAATGTGCATGAAAAA
>LPNX010496465.1:3506-47061 GCA_001517045.1 Pseudotsuga menziesii | reverse complement strand
ATATGCTGTTGACACTGATTTGGGGTCTTCTATTTTCTTTAATGATGCTGTCCCACATGATGTAGAAAAGACATTGCAGGAGAAGTCTGAGGAAAATAGTGAAAAAGAATTTTTTGAACAGGACGCTCTGGAAGCAAAACAGAAAAAAGAAGGCCAATGGATTATGTACTTTGATGGATCTGTTGCAAAGGTTGGTGCTGGGGCTAGTGTATACATAATTTCTCCTATTCATGATTTCAAAGCTTTATCATACAAATAATGTAGCAGAGTATGAGGCTTTGTTATTAGGATTACATGCTTTGAAATATTTGGGGGCTCAGAGAGTCAGGATATTGGGAGATTCTGAGTTGGTGATAAACCAGGTAAATGAGAATTATCAAACCAGGCATCCTCGGATGAGGGCTTACAGAAATGAAGCATGGGATATGCTTAGTAATTTCTTCACAGAGCATTCAATTCAGGTTGTTCCCAGGGTTGAAAATTTGGTGGTTGATTCTTTAGCAGTATCTGCTGGAAAATTTGAAACCCCAATGGCTAGTAAAAAAGAATACCAGGTGGAGATTATGAACAGACCATCTATTCCGGACAATTCCAAATACTGGCAGGTGTTTGAAGATGATATCCAGATCCGAAGATTTTTAGAATTATCAGGAGAGTTTGTGAATACTCATTTTGACAATGAAAATGATAATGATGGGACCCTTGGAGATGATGAAGAAATTGAAAGAGAAGAAGAAGATGCTAAGAAGTTAAGGAAAACCTTGGGAGGTAAGGGTATTATCCAGCTGAAAAATAATTTCATACCAAGAGGCCTAATCCCTTTAGAAAATCTCTTTGATCAAAATGATGTTTCCAAGAACCCCAAAGTGAAACCTGTTGGAGATGCGGTTGAAGATAAAAACATTGGCACTGAAGAAAATCCTAAAATCATAAAATTATCCAAGAAGCTGCCTGAGAGGGAGAAAGAGGAGTATGTAAAGTTGATGAAAAAGTATACAGATGTGTTTGCTTGGAGTTATGAAGACCTCAAAGAATATGATACATCTATCATATAGCACACTATTCCTATAAAGCCCGAGGAGAAGCCTTTTAAACAGAAACTCAGGAGGATCAACCCTAAATTGCTCCCTGTCATTGAGAAGGAAATAAAGAAATTGTTTGATGCTAAGATCATTGTCACACTCGGTTTTTCTAAATGGGTTGCAAACCATGTACCTGTCAGAAAGAAGAATGGAGAGATAAGACTGTGTATAGATTTCCGCAATTTGAATAAGGTCTCTATGAAAGATAATTATCCTTTACCAAAAATGGATCATATACTACAGCAGGTGGTGGGAGCTGAGAGAATTTCAATGTTAGATGGTTTCTCTGGTTATAATCAAATCAAGGTACTACCTAAGGACCAAGAGAAGACTGCTTTCACCACACCTTGGGGCACTTTCATGTATGCAAAAATGCCTTTCGGCCTGATGAATGTAGGAGCTACTTTTCAGAGAGCTATGGAAATTGCCTTTGTGGGTGAAATTGGGATTTTTGTGGTAATGTATATGGATGATATCACAGTCTACTCGAAGTCTGACAAAGAACATCTGCGTCATCTGGAGAAGGTTTTCATGAAGTGCAGAAAATATGGTATATATTTGAATCCGAAGAAGTCCAATTTTGCATTAGAAGAAGGAAAGCTGCTAGGCCATATAATATCCAAAGACGGCATAAAGATTGATCCTGAAAGGGTAGGTGCAATTCTGAAGGTAGGAGAGCCTAGAAGCAAAAAGGAGATACAATCATTTCTGGGACAGGTAAATTTCTTGAGGAGATTTGTACCAAGTTTTGCTGAGATTTTGATGAATATTACAAACATGTTGAAGAAGGGTCATGAAATAAAGTGGAATACAGAAGCTAAGGAGTCATTTTGGGAGATCAAGAAAGCAATTTCAGAAGCCCCTGTTTTGGTAAGTCCATATTTTGCCAAAGATTTTTCAGTATTCTCATATGCTTCGGAACATACTATAGCAGCAGTATTATTGCAGAAAAAAGATGAAAACCAGGAACAGCCTATAGCTTTTTTCAGTAAAATGCTACTGGATGGAGAATTGAAATATGACATCATGGAAAAGCAGTCCTATGCTTTAGTTAAAGCATTAACGGATTTCAGAGTATATGTTTTGCATTCACATGTAATTGCACATGTTCCAACTGCTGTAGTAAAAGCGATTTTGACACAACCAGATCCAGAAGGCAGGAGGGCGAGATGGATAGCTACATTATTGGAGTATGATATAGAAATAAAGCCCACGAAGATGGTTAAAGGACAAGGGTTAGCAAAGATGATGAAAAACATAAATTGTGAATCTTTACAGATCAATTTTTTGACTCACCAGTCTGATCAGTTGGATACAGAGATAGAAGTGATGGTTGATTTTGTGGCTTCTCCATGGTATTCTGGTGTTGTATATGTCCTCTGAAATTTGCAAGCACTAGAAGGATTAAGTAAATCAAGAGCAAGATCTGTAAAGTTGAAATCTGCTAAATTTTGTATCATAAATAAATATCTTTATTGGAAAGATCCTGGAAGAGTTCTACTAAATTGTCTTTTGGAAGATGAAGCTCAGCAAGTTACCAAAGAATTTCACCAGGGAGACTGCGGGGGACATAATTCTTGGAAGGTGACTGCAAACAAAATCCTGAGAGCTGGTTATTATTGGCCTACGTTATTCTCAGATGTATATAGAGAAATCAGCAAATGTCATCAATGCCAAATTTTCGACGGTAAGAGAAAGGTACTGCCTCTCCCTTTGAATCCAATAACAGTTGAGGCTCCTTTCCAGCAATGGGGTTTGGATTTTATTGGTGAAATAAACCCAAATTCATCAGGTCAGCACAAGTGGATTTTGATAGCTACAGACTATTTTACTAAATGGATAGAAGCAATTCCTACCAGGAGGGCCACTGAAAATGTGATCATGGATTTTCTTGAAGAAAATATATTGGCTCGATTCGGGTGTCCAAAAAGGATAGTAACAGACAACGGAGCTGCTTTCAAATATAAGAAAATGATTAATTTTTTTCATAAGTATCATATAAGCCTCAATCACTCAATTGCCTATTATCCTCAAGGAAACGGATTAGCTAAATCTTCAAATAAAAGCCTGGTGAGGATTATCAAAAAGTTACTGGAGGATAAGAAGAGGTCCTGGCACACCAAACTAAAATATGCTCTATGGGCTGACAGGATTAGCACTAAAAGAGCAATCGGCATGTCTCCGTTCCAACTGGTGTATGGGGCTGAAGTGATTTTTCCAACATCATTAGGGGTACCAGTTATGAGATATTTCCAGGATCAGCAAGAAGAACCAAATCACATACAATGAAGGATAAATCAGATCATTGAGCTAGAATAATGAAGAAGTAAGGCTTATGACAAAGTGCAGTCACATCAGGAGAAAATGAAGAATACTTTTGACAGAAGAATCAAGGAAGAGCAGTTTCAAATTGGTGACCTGGTTTTGAAGTGGGATGCTCCTAATGAAGACAAGCATGGAAATTTTGACCCTATGTGGGTAGGACCTTATGTTGTTGCTGGATACAGAGGACAAAATGTATTTTTGCTGGAATATACAAATGGGGTTCTTCTGGAGAGTAACCCCATAAATGGAAGATATCTAAAGCATTACCTATCCTGAGGAGGAAGGTAAAATTTGTATCATAGATTGTACATACTTATTTTTCTTTACAAGTAAATGTGAATGTTAAGACGAGTGTATTTGAAGCTCGCACTGAAATCCCTAAGATTCAGGAGACATACCATTCCTTTTCTAAAAATATATAAAAATGATATATTTACAAAAACAAAAGATGGGTTTTTGGGAGTTATTATGCAAAATCAAAAAACAGGCACCTGGTCTATGAGTTCTTTGATACCTCGCAGGGAGGATATCATCCCCAGATGGAGCCAGCTGTTAACACCATTATTTATCAAGGGGATGAAAAATCATGTGGAGAAGAAATAATAGGTTGCTTGTCGAACCTTGGTTAAAAGATATATTGTAAGAGTATGATGATACCCCAAAAAAGTGATCCCGTTATCAAGGATCTGATGGTGCGAGTTGAAAGGCTAGAAATCAATGGCCATGATTGTCTCCGCACTCTCAGAAATGCGAGGAAGATAAAGTATGTTCGGGCGTTTATCGGGTGCACAGATCAACGGCTATCAATCTGGCTCGGGCAGATCCACGGTCCATATTTAATTCGCCTTATGAAATCGCATGTTGGTTAAAGAAATAGAGTCCGGCAGAATCGAGTACACAATACTCGATCCAATGGTGGAGAGGTAAAGTTAGATCGCATCCATGGTCGGGATTGATTCCGGAGCCAAAATATACATGGCAGATAAATCCAAAGTGCCAAGCGGAATGAGTAGGTGGTCGTTGATCTGACGGTTGAGGATTAAACATGAAGTGGATCAATGGCGGTTGACGATTCCAGAATATAAACTTGCGCGGTGGTTAAAATGACGGAGCCCAGCGAAATTTGATAGGTGCCACCTAATCCAACAACTCACAAATAAAGGTTGATCGCATCTACAGCTGTAGGCGATTCCAGAACATGAAGTTGCATGAAGGATAAGGTCGGGAAACTCAGCGGAATCAAATTACTCCTTCCCGATCTAACGATGGAGTAATGAGAGGCTATTTCATCGACGGTTGGAGATGTTTCTGGGGTGGAGACCTGCACATTGTTTATTACCAAGATGCCCTGCGGAAAGAGGTATGTGGCACGTGATCCAAGGGTTAGAAATTAAATAAGAATCAGATCAATGGTCTTGAATCAATCCGGAGAATGGAAGTGCGTGGCAGATAGGAATAGATGGTGGTTGCGGAAAATAAACTATTGTCCACGTGGCGAATTGTGGTAGGCTCTGGAGACAAAAGTGGTTTACGGAAAGCCAGTGGGGGCCTATAAAAGAAAGGTTAACTTCTATCATTATTATTTTATTTGTTCGGGAAGGGTGAAAAGGAATGGTCGATTCAGCAGCTTCCATTTGTCAGTTTCAGGCACGCTCCAAGCACGCGCCTCTATAGTCAACCAGGTAAGGCTTAAACCCTGTAGTTCCTCCACCCAAATTACCTTTGTAAATTAAGTAATGGACCAGGGGAAAGAAGTTCAAGTGTCTGGTCAGGTTGTAGACGATGGAGAAGAGTTTTTAGTGGACAGAGATAGGAGCGTGTGCGACCCCTTCCTATCCATAGGGAGTGTGTCTATCAGTAAGGAGAAATTGTGGTATTATAGCTCATAGGGGAACGATGTATTAAATGTCTATAAGTCTTTCCTGTATTACTTCACTCTTGAGCAAACCCTCCATTTCCTGGAATTTGCAAAGTGGTGTGCTGTAAACTACTCTCCCTCACAGAGAATAATTGTGAGTCGGTCTGCATCCAGAATACTTTGCAAAATTGATACCACAGTCATCAGAGAAAATCTCAGTTTTCCTGAATATTACCCTGTTAATCGTGAGTCGATAAATGAGTCGGTCCTTGCTGATTTTTACGAGAATTGTGAAACTGAGAATCGTTTTCATTTCCTGTCTAATATTTTAAAAGAAGGTCAATCCCTTTATGGTTTTTTCCTGCCCTACCCCGTGCACATTTTCAAAAATGAAGTCCAAATGGTCGTATCTCTAGTTTGTCAAGTATTGGGTCTGGTTGATGATTGTCGTGTAGGCGATGTCATCCTTGGTTTTTTATTAAGAATAAGTTCATTGAGCCCTGAATCCCAGCCAATTCCTGTGTTTAATTTTGATGAATATCTCGCTGAAGCAATCCATCTTCAGTTAACTGAGTTTCCAAAAGTTCGGTTCTTTAGGTTTCGGACCTACTTGCTCAACATTCTGTTATGCTCCAATGTCACCGAGTTGAAATTTTTAAATACTCTATGTTCTTCTGATTTTCCCAAGCAAATCAACATGTTCGAATTTGTTAATTCGATCATGTCGGAAATGTACAAAATGTTGTTTGATGAGGATTTGCCCCGTGTTCTGGATGAGATGAAATGTTTAATGCAGTCTTCACCTGAAGATCGGGTTGGAGACTGGTTTCTGTACAGGGATTACATTGTGTTAAGAATATATGGGTTTACCGGTTAGCTTTACAGGTTACCTTCCTTTTTAACCCCAAGGATTTTCACGCTTGAATTTATGAGGCAGAGGTTGTTGTCTAAAGAAGAGCATTTTGGGGCTTTCAAGTCTTCAAACATTAAATTTCCACTTAAAGTCGGCTCTTTCATTTTTAAAAGTAAAGGCGCCTTAATATTCATAGAGAAATTGCTGGAGAATATGGATTTCCAAAAGGAATCAAAAGTGAATTATGATCCACATCATGTTATATCCTTAAGGAAACAAGCCAACAAGAATAAGCCATTTGAGCACCAGTTTGTTGAAAATTTGGCTGAAACAGCCAATCTGTTACAGTTCAAGGAAGATCCACATATTTCACCCATTACAGTACCAGAAAATACTAACATTATAGTTAAGAGAAGTCTCTCTGAGATTGAGAGTATGGAAGTGGACGAAGATGGGTCCCATAAAAAGGCAAAGCTGCTCAAAGGTGGTGAAATGGTAAATGAGGAAGTTTCTGATGATTTCAAAAGGGTTTCCCTAATTCCCATGAAAATCATGCAAGTAAATCAATTATCTTTTAAAAATGTAGAGGGTGATGTAGACAGTTCAGAATCAAGCCCGGTATTTAAGTTGAAGGAAGAGCTCAAAGCCAGCTATATGGAGAAGAGAAAACAGTCTCTGGAGGAGACAAGAAATTTGCTCCCGAGAGTGAGAAGTTTATACAGTTCAAAAACCTCTCTAGTTTCTACTAGAGATGCTGAGAGAAATACATTTAAGATGGCTATAGTAAATGACAAGAAGATGTCTGAAATGGAGATCCGGCTGGACAAAATCAGTACTCCAGATAAGATACAACTTCACAAACAACCAGTGATATCATTTACTCAGACTTATTGCAAGCCATGGTAAGGATTAATAAATTGCAAGTTTTGATAGACAAATTAGAAATTCAATTGAAACATGAGAGAGTTGAGAATAAAGCAAATGTCATTCAGATTAGAAAGCTACAAACAGACATTGTTAGTTCAGATAACACCCAGACAGTCAAGAGGATGCTAGAGGAAAAAGACAATGCACTCCAGGTCTTAAAGAAAAAGCTAAAGATCCCAGGTTCAGAGCACGTCCAATCAATGGCTTTGCAAGAGAAAAAGGATAAAGTCCATAAAGAGATGATGGAGTGTAAAGGAAACGATGTCGAGCTACAGCAAGAAAAGTACAGGTGGGAGGCCGAGTGGAATGAACTATTATCTCAGATTTCCTTAATGAAAAAAGACCAAAGTGACGAGAAGGAAATTATGGAAGAGTTAATGAGTCAAACCCCCGCTGATGAAGACCTGTCCATTGTGAATATCCACAAGCCATTAGATGATTTTTCTGCAGATGATTTGTTGGTGCCTATGTCTGAGGTGAGCTTGAAAGATGAAGCAATTAAAGAATTGAAGGTAGAGAATGAAAAGATAAAAGTTGAATTGGCCAAAGTAAGTGAAAGTAAAAAGCAAATATTACAGGATAGAAATCAGTTGCAGAAAAAATTCAACGAGCTAAAGGAGAAAAGCATCAGGAAGGGCCCTCTTTAGGGAGCAAAACATATCATTTGGGATACCTTGTCTATAGAGATTACCAAGTTTCGGCACTATCTAAATTTTATTGATGATTTGAATAAACTGATAAATTTGGCTCACCAGAGATTAAAGCTGGTAAATGAACATATGGAGAAAAGACCTCTTACTACAGCTCAGAACACACTGAATTTTCTGAATTCACTAACATATCAAAAATTGCACGATATGGGCATAAAAGAAAGAGTATCAATAGTGCTGTGGGCAAAGAAATTCATCCACAAGCATCACTTAATCAAGACGGTCCAAGATAAATAAGAAGGATTGCTTTTGCAGGTTAATAATTTCAAACAGGATTGTAAAGAGCTGTTCGAAGATGGATTTCCTTCCTTCTGGGACGAGGAAGGATGGATGTTCTCACAGCAACATTATCATAACCTGCTTGTCCAGTGCCGTATGGACCACTCCAAATTTAATGATTTGGAGAAAAGCCTAATAGGGAAAACCATTGTGGATATGTTAACAGAAGATTTCAAAATTCTACAGAAGTTCGCAATTATCAGAAGCAGATTGCCCAAGAAGTCCTATGAAGCATATATGGAGCTCGAAGTATCAATTCGGGAAATCATGGAATGTGACACCCCAAGTTCGGAGCAGTGGAAAGTTGTGGAGTGTTTTGGAAAGACAAAGTATATTCTTCATTCCTAGAAACAGGCGTTATGCACTGAGGAGCTGATGGGGCAAAGACAAGGAGATAATGGGGAAAAGACGTGGAGCTGATGGGGCAAAGACGTGGAGCTGGCTGGGCGAAAGTTGTTATCAAGTTGATTTTTACTTCATGATCTGTTAGGAGTGGAGTTGTAACAAACTTCCTAGGAGTTAGGAATTCAGTTACATAACTCTAAATTAAGCCGATCATTCAGTTATTGATCTTCTTGGAAGACCTATTATTTTATGTATAAATTTGCATCTTTTTTAAGAGATGAGGGTTGGAACCCATCGGGTGGTGGAATAACTTTGGAGAACATATCTATTTTTGAATAACAAAGTGAATGCATGAGAGTTTTTCCAGATATTCTTGTGTCATTGATATTACAGTCTGTGCTTCTTTCTTTATGCGATTGTATTTCCCTTGTGTAACACTCCATTTTGTTTCTTCCTCATATCTGGAATATAACGTTAGATGATTAGAATTCATGTGTTTATGCTCTAGTCATCATTTCAGATATTATATGATTTTTTCTACTAAAGTTGATATAGAATTCATCCTTGTTGATGCTCTGTATTAATGGGTTGTTTCCTCATCTCTTCTGTTTCACCTGGATTAATTTGAATGACTGTGATGATGTGATTATCTTGCCTTTGATAAATCTCGTGTATATGTCTTTGCGATACATTTATATTGTATATGACTCCATGCCCAATGGTTATGTGATTATTTCAGCCAAATACACAAATCTTTAAATGTTATTTTATATCTGGTCCTATTAAATCTGTATTGAGAGATCCCTCTCTGAAAGAAAATACCAGTTTCTTTCTAAAGTGGTTTTGTTGTTACCTTGGAGTTTACCTTTTACAACATGGGTACATTCTGAGTGCTAACAAAGGGTATATCTAAATCCATATGAAAAGGAATAAGGAAGTGTTGGAAATGAGATAAATGTAGGCACAATAAAAAGGATTTCATATCTAATAATGTTGAGAAAGTGAAGGGATCTAAGGATACCCCTTCCACAAACGCAAATACCTCCTTAGAAGAATGAGGGGATGTGTACCTAGATTCCATGGGTAATCATTCAGAATTTGATTATGGATTACTGACTCAGGTGTGTCATGTCATATGACCCCTCATAGGGAGTGGTTCTATGAATATCAAAAGTACAATGGAGGAGATGTGTACTTGGGAGATGATTCACCAGCCAGTATCATTGGACATGGTAGAGTCCAGCTGAAAATCAAGGATGGAAGGTTTAGAACTCTACCTGGAGTGCTACACATTCCAAATCTAGTCAAAAACTTGATATTTGTTGAAAATATGTATGTTGAAGTTGTAAAGACTGTGTGTGGAGATGGTGGTTGAAAAATGGTTCTAGGTTCAATGGTATTGATAAGGGGAATCTGGTATGGAACTCTGTAATAACTATTAGGAAGCACCATCATCAATGAATGTAACAGTTTTGTTGTTCCTAAGGAAGGAGGTAAAGATGACAGAACCATGACTTCATCAGGAAGGAAAGATGATGCTATGGAATCAAAGATCGAGGGATATCTGAGAAGGGCCTTTGAGCATTACAAGGTAAAGGTATGGTTGAAGGTATGACTGATTGCACTATGGATTTTTATTTCTATGAACATTGCATATATGGAAAACATAAATGAGTAAGATTTGCATCTGGTGCTATAAGATAAAAGGGAATTCTAGAGTTAGTACACAATCATGTATTTGGACTTGTGCTTATCCCATCATTAGGTATATCTATGTATTGTGTTCATTTATAGATTATTTCTCAAGGAATGCATGGATTTATTTTATTCAAAAGAAATCTAAAGTATTTTCTAATTTTAAAGAATATAACGCTCTTGTAGAGAATCAAACAGAAAAGAAAATAAAGGTGTTGAGGACAGATAATCGTGGAGTGTTGTACAAGAATGAATTTGAGGAATTTTGTAAGAAGTGTGTTATATCAAAGTAGAAGATTACTTGTAATGTCCCCATTCAAATAATTGCATAGCATGGAAATTCCATCAATCTTACTAGTTCCTTAGGTTGGATGGATACATTTGGAATTTTCACAAGGGAGATAATAAATGATGTTCAGAAATTAGAATGGAATAAATATTTAATAATGGATCTTATTAAATAAATAAAAGAGAAAATTGAAGTGGCAATGGAGCATGGAAACACATGGATATTATGGGGCCCACACAAGCTAGAATTTATGTGCCACATGGCATCCTCCTCTTGCAGTTTCGAATCCATGGGAAGCCTAATGTTCTTGGATGAGTTACAAGCCTAATACACTTGTCCATATGGCTCATAAGTCTAATTGGGAAGGAAAATTACATGGGAGAGGAAGAGTCAAATGGGAGCTTCTTGGACACTTGTGCTAGATTCCCTAACATCTATGACATCTATGACACCAATGATGAAGATTCTATGACATTTATGAAAAATTGCAGACCTGAAGACTGACATCTCACCATTCTAAAATTTCATTTTGAAATATGGCATCCAATAGGGTGCTCATGTGATTTTTGGAATCTCAATGGGTTCCCACTCAAATTGGGGGAAGATGGAAGGCTAGGAAACGGGGGACACATGGCAAATATTGAGCACACACACTAATTCAAATTAGCTTGAGTTTTTGGATGGGTCGGTAACCTTAGAAGGCTTAGTATTTTTATGAAATACAGTGATGAACCAAGAGAATATCTTTTTATCATTTGAGAAATTTTCATTTGTGAATTGAGAGAGCTAGTGGATGACTAGTTTCTTGCCTTAGCCAATTTCGAGGGTGAAAGATTCCCATCCAATTTGGTGTTTGGAGAGGAAACTTGGGTATTTCATGGATATTTAATGGATTTTTTATTTGAAGGTGTAAGCTACAGGGAATCTCATGGTTCTTTCTATTGCATCACTTTATCTCAACCATTTCCAGTTTTTATTGCATATTCTTGCTCATGGAGGGATTGCGCTTTGGGTGAGCTATTATACTCTTTGGGAGAGATTATATTTATAAATTTATGATTATAATAAGTTTAATATTATATTTTATTTGTTCTCATGAATTCTCAGGTCAAAATATCTAATGGTTTTATGTAAAAGTGACTATTAATGAGCAAACAATGACCATTTTCCCACTATATTGATGTATGCCATGGTAATGTTGATTATTTCAAATAGAATAATGTCTCTCTGGTATATTTATGATGAATGGACTGTAATTTATGAGTATTACAAGTTTCATGTTCAGCAATTAAGCATTTGAGTCCATTTTACTCAGTTTAATTGCATTTGGAGAAAATTTGGTGTCATTTCCCCAAGGGTCAAATTAGTGATTTTGTAGTTGTTTGGGAGAGGGTCATAACAGCCTGTATAAACTGAATAATTATGAATATGAACCTTAAAAATGTCCTGTAAAAATCCTCTTCCTCTTTTCAGAAATTCGAGTGGGTTTGGGAGCATTTGAGAAGCCATTTCCAGCATTTACCCAGGGGGAATTGGAACCCCAATTTGCTAGTAAAGACTCCTACTTTGACCAGAATATTAAAAATGTTTACAGAAGTAACTGGAGGGTCTGTTGCACCTACAAAAATTTCCCAAAATTCTAAAAAAATTTAGGGACCCTCCTTTGTCTTGGATTAGCCTATTTTTCTTCCCTACTTTGATGCAATGTTTTTTCAGAATGTTTTAATGCTTGGATTGCTCTACTTGCTGCCTTGGAATGCCTTTGGAAACTAGCCAGATTGCTGCTATTAAACATACTTGAAGATTGTTGAAATCAGAAGTTGTTTTGCTTGAGTTTTCCTCCGTTGTGGCTATGTTGAAGATTGTCACCCCCGATTGCAGAACCTTCCGACTGTCGATTCCTTTTATTTACGACGGACGTTTTCCAATTGGGCATCGGACGCTCTTTCGATCTTTTATCCCGCTGTTGCGGCTGGGATTTCGATGTCAACTTCTGGTTTTCTCCCGACTTACGTGTTTTTTCGACTGATTTCAAGTTTTAAATCGGAACCATTGACCATGTTTTCTTCCGCCGTTCCGGAAGGTTGTGAGCTTTCTTTCGTCGACTTGAGATCCTCCCGACATCCGACGCATGTAACAAAAATTGGAGGCTTTCAGGTTCTTTGCTGCCGCCGTTGCGGATGGTTTCGGGATTTCACCTCCCGATTGGAGAACCGTCCAACGGCCGATCGGCCAATTTTTTGCCCGCCATACGTATGCACCCGGCTTGGTAGACGTTGTGCTCTTCCGCCGTTGCAGAGGGAAGGCCACTCTTGGCTGCCGATTGGAAATCCCTCCAACGCCCAATTTATTGTCTCCTCGCACGTGTGAAAGGTTTATATATACGGGGGCGACAGTTTGGTTTTTTATTGTTATTTGTCGCTGTCGAGCACTGTCACGGTAAGCACTATAGTGTTGAGCTATCATTCTTTGGAGTGAGTGAAGGTCCCGCTGTCGCTGTACCAGCTTCCAGGTGGTAGAAGTAAAATTCCAACCGTCATCGACTCTCCCGTTTCGCCGGATTGCCAGGTAGGTTTTTTTTTTTTTTCCCCCGTCGCATTCAAACTATTAATGGTTTTCTCCCGTGGTTTGGGTGTTCCCGGTGGTTTCCCTCATCTGACTAGGTCTTAAGCTTGTATGAGTGGGATTTTTATCTTTTGACCATGGGGGAGGTGTTTTAACCTTTTGAGCGGTTTTGTTTTCACCTTTTATTTTGCTGCCTTGCGCGCATAGGGGTTTAGGGGTTTTCAACGCAGACGGCCGTTACGCCGTCTGCACCAAACCTTCCTGCACTTTTATGATAGGCAGAAGATAGACAGGTGTGAAGATTGTTTTGAGGTTTTTGTCGACTGTTGTTGCCATGGCGCGTTACCCGGCCTTTACGCCATATCTGTTTTACCTGCGCGTTTATGCTCGGCCTCGTCGAAGCTTGATGTTAAACCCGTATTTTGCCGGGGGGGATAGGTTTTGAGAAGATTTTATGGTCGCCAGTGTTGTTCCTTCACAGCTCAAGCCACAGCCTGTGTCGATTGCGCCACTCCTCGTGGCCCTTTTGAGTACAGTCGCCTAAAACCCTAGCGGGGAAAAAGGGATATGTCGCCATTATAAGTCGTTGATTGAAAACAGTGCGGGTAGTGTTTTTATGGAATCATCCTGTGCAGAAAGTGAAAATAATCCCCGTGAAATATATAGTCAAGTTAATATAACTTTTCCATCGTAAGCTGCATGAGTCTTCATTAGTCTTGGGTCTGCTGGGTTTTATGGTTAAAGTGTTGACTGGCACCAGCTTGATGCATTCAATCCTTCTCTATGTTTGCTATGCAATAGAATAATAGCTGAATGTTTCACCATGCATATGATATATATGTTTGCTTCAATGTATTGCTACCATGGGAAAAGTGGCATGTTGCAGAACAATGTAGATTTAATACTGGCATAAGTATGGTTGATAAGCTTGCTTCATGTAGATCAGATCATAAAATGTTGCACCCTAGTCTCAAGGCATTATAGGGCTGAGCAATGTATGCATTGATACACTGAACCTTATCATACTAGGCATAGGACAATAGCACATTGCACAGTATTGCATACTAGTTCGATTATTCAGCCTGAAGGGCTTATGTCTTAATTTCATTGACTGGTTATAGTCATGATACACTTGAGAAAGAATAAACTGTTGTACAATGTCTGCAAATTCGAATTGCTTAATGTCACAATGTTATACATGGTAGGAGGAACTTACAATGTCCAAAAGGCAGAAAAAGAAGGCCCCTATGGTCGAAGAACAATCAGCAATAGAGGTCGTCACACAGACTGAATATATAAATGAAGAAACCCAATGTATTTCTGGTGTGAAGCCTGAGTATAAATGGGGTGACATATACAGATTGATTTCCCACAGGGAAGTTCCTGACATGGGTCTTGAAGAAGAACCCATATATGCGAACATAGAGAAATCCGCCATCAGGAAGGTGGCTACCAGACTAGAACTGTTCCCTTGTTCTGAGGTGATTAGATGGATTCTACCCCATACAAATACAGCCACAATGCTCATAGGGAATGTGGAAGGCCAGGGCTATGCTGCATTTAGCCCAGGATATGTGGCGTTGGCCTATCATCTGCCAGAACCTCAAATATTTCTATCTGATGCTTGGCTGGATAACATCAGAATGGACCTGATAGAAACCCTTAAGAGAATGCTCTTGCCGGGAAAGCTGTACAGACACAGAGCAACTGGAGAGTATGATACTGCAAGCTTGAGGGCTCCTTACAGATTTATAGCCCTGATGCTGAATAGGATCTTCGGGAGAGCCCATGGCAGACTTTTCAAATTTGAATGGATACCCATTATGTTCCACGTAGCAACCCAAGGAACAGTCTTCAATTGGGCCAGCCTAGTATCAAGCAGTCTTTCTTCTTGCGTGGTTGCTGCCTTGGGAGGAGAATCCAAGAAAAAGGCTGAATTCTACATGAGCTCGATATTGGTAGATTGTATACTGTGCAACCAGCCTTTCCCTGGTCTCAAGTGTGTCTGGGACAGGGAAAGGATGCCTGTGTATTCCGCCTATAGACCATTATGGGCTCAGCAGTACCATAGCCACTACAGGGAGGTCTATGAGCAGTTCATTATGCCACTCCATGCACTCATCTTCCGAAAGGAATGTGACTGTATGTCAGAGGAGGCTATGTAGGTAATAGGAGAGCATGCAGACTATTTCCTGACTGAGAATGGCATGTATATCATAATGTTTGGTGGCACGAAATGCCCCTTGTTGCTGCCCAAATACGCAACAGATTATATTATTCATAAAGAGGCAGTCAGGCAGGTATTCATTGATGGAATAGGGAATTACCTTTTTGAGCAAAAGAAGGCTACATATCCTCTGCTGCCATTCAAACTAGGTAGCTACAGATTTGCCAAGATAAAACAAGATGCGGAGTTCATAGAATAATTGGGAAGGTTTCATTTTGGTGAGATGCATTTCCGAAGGAATGATACTTACGGCAAAATGGCAGAGCACTGTAAAGAACATAAAGTACATTTTGAGTACACTCACCACTTTGACAAGGAAGAATCTGTCTTCCGAAGTGCCCCTAACTTGACAACTCTGAGAAAAAGGTTTAAGCCTAAGAACCCCACCAAGGGTGGAAAAGGGGCCGAACAAGCCAGAGCTGAGCAGGCCAGAGCTGAAGAAGAGGCCAATAGGAGACAGGAAGAGGCCCAGAAACTAGCTCAGGAAGCTGCAGAATGGCTTCATAGTGAAGAAGAAGGAAAGAGGAAAGCTGCCCAAGAAGCAGCTGAGAAAGCACAAGAAGCAGCCAAAGAGGCTGAAGAAGCAGCTAGACTGGTAGCTAAAGAATCAAAAAGAAAGCTGGATGAAGAGCTTCAAAAGCAGGAGGCTGAGAGAATAAAATTAATACAACAGTCAGCTTCTGAAACTCCAGTCGGGCAGACCCAGGAAGAGGAAAACCCAGAGGTACAGACCTTGCAAGTACCCGCTGCTAGCACCATTGTGACCCCTACGCTCCAGCTAATACCTTTCACTCAGGAAAAAGGTGAAGAGGTCCCCGATTTCAGTACTGTCTATTATGACAGGGCCACCAAAAGAATAATGAGGAGGACAGAAAATAAGGTTGAAGTGAAAGACCTATCAGGAAGGATGGTAACAGATACAGCAGTCATGCTAAGGACAGACAAAGATCCTAGGCTTACGATAAGATCCGGGGCTACAGTAATCGATGCTTCCACAGACAACATAAACAAGGTAATGATTGAACTAGAGTCAGCTAAGAAGACCTCTGCTCAGCTAAGAGACACACTGAGACAAGAAAGAGATGAGGGTAATAGACTCAAGAGGAAATATGAACACATGCAAAGGGAACTGGAATCCTCAAAAGGTGAAGTCCATTCCCTTCAAGTGGAGATGCAAGCCAAGGGAACAGCACAGGATTCCCTAGAAAATGTACAACAGGAAGCCCAAAATCTAATGAAGGAGAAGGAGCAGTTACTGTCAAAAGTGATAGAGATGGAAGAGCAGCAAAAGGTCATCTATGAGGCCAGTGATTCACAGGTCCAAGAACTGAAAGAGAAGCTTGCTTCTCTGAATGCTGGTATGGAGGCGGCTAAGGAACAACAGGTAAATATGTATCCATTTAAAGAATATATCTTGGCTCAAAAGGCTCAAATGCTACAACTGCAGACTGCTCTGGAAGAAGAGAGGTGCAAAGTCCTTCAGATTGACAGCAGGCTGGAAGAGATCATGGAAACTTCCTCATACTTCGTTGATCGATCTCAGGAGGTTCTTGAGGTTTTGAGTGCCAGAATGGCGAGGCCAAAAGATGATGCCGAGACTCCAGAAGGGCTACCAGCAAAAGACCATCAAGCCCTCAGGAGAGATCACAACCTGATAGAGTTCTCCATCAGTACTGCAGAAGACTTCAAGAAGGCTGTAAAAAAGACGCAGGGAGCATGCTCAGAGTATTTCAGAAGGCTCCTGAATACGTACAATCGATGTCAAACAGAGGCTGAGCATAGGATTGAAGAGTTCCCGGACCATGAGGCCTTCATGGAAATATTATAGAAAAGATATCAAGATGCAGAGGCCAGAACTCAGCAGATTAGAGCCATTGATGACCTAGTACTGAAGAACGAGGTAGGCCACGCAGCCGTTAGCATGCAGTTTCTAGAAGATCAACTTCGGTTGAGCCCACCAAGGATCGAGGCCATCAAGAACCGTAGTTGAAAAGTTCAAAATCAACATTCAGTTCCTGGAGCCATGTGCATTTGAAGGCATTGCTGCTGAAGCAGCAGCGTGGAAGAAGTTTTTAGATAGCCAGGTGGGACCCTCCGCATAAAGGACCGGTCAACTTTGTAATAATTTAATAATTTTTGTAAAAGCTTTTTGAAAATGAGGCGTTGGGAAAACTAAAGGTTGGGAAGCCTAAAGGTCACTTTGGGCAGCCCAACCATTTTTTCCTTTTTGTATAAAAGTAGGAAGCGTAGAGAGAAAAGGGGCTTCTTTCCCCAGTAAGACTAGTGATGACATATTGTAAGAAGAACTACTTCATTTTGCAATAGAAATTACAGTTTTCCTGTTGAAAGAAGATCGGTGGGATTTCAAATGTTTTTCCATGGATAGTTGAAAGATGAACTACTTTGTTTTTCAGCATTGTATCCATGAATCGTGAGATCATTCTAACTTTATGACCTATGTCTTTTTTAAATGATTTCTGATTTATTTTATGAAATAACCACCATAAGTAATGCATGCTTATCATGAAACAATTAGTTATCTGGTTGTGGAAATATCTTTCAATGTTCATGCTTGTAAAAGTAAATGTCAGCTATCTGTAATTGTTTTTATCATGTGTGCACACCCACATTACTCATATATAAATTACAAGTTGGCTCCCCGGGGATAGATGGGTCGATAGATAGGTAGTTAGCTCATCTCATTGCTGCATGTGTGACTCAGATGCATGTGAACCTAAGACGAGAGGTAAGAACCTGTGCAGCACATTGTGTCGTTCCTCACATCTGTATCTCCCTGCATTGTTAGTTAGGCATTTGCATTGCATACATTAAGTCAAAAAATACAAAAAACTCGGTGGACCGGGCCGCAACCGGTAAACCCTTTTTGTTACTTTGACCTACGGTGGTCGGACCGTAAACCGGATGGATTCCCTATACCAAACAGTCAACGGGCTAGTTGGGAACGTTGATTGGGGAGAATCCCTTACTGTTGTCACCTGCGAATTTCCAGGCCTCAACAGGGTCATAAAAAAATAACTAAACATAATATTCAATTATTAATATCATTAATACACCTTCTCAAAATATTTTGGAGCATTTGGGTCAATTTGGAGACCTAGACATCAAAATTAGTCAAAGGTCAAAATAGGAGAAAAAGTGAAAAATTGGTCATTTTAATAAAATTTCAAAAAAAAGGGACATTTGAAGTGGTATCAGAGCATGGTATTGGAACATTTTGGTATTAACAAGGAGTAAAAGTAATAATCCACCACCCTTAGTCTTGGATTTTTATCATTCTAAGCTAGCATTATGATCTTAGGATCTTTAACTGAGAGAATAACATGCACAACAATAAAACATAAGAGACAAGAGACACAAAGAATTTTCCTCGGGGAAACCATAAAGGAGAAAACCCCACAACTTCCTCAAATATATAATAAGCACCAATGGAAGCAGTAAAACCCGAAAACATAAAGATGATCTCCACAGCTTCTGTCTCTCTCTCTCACACTGAGAGAGCTTCTCTTCTCTCACTCATGCGCCCCAATGAGTGAGTGTGTGTGTGATAAATAGAGAGGCTCACTCTCTATTTATATTCTTTTTTTCACTTGAATCGCACTCCAACATATCAACCTCACTTAACAATTACTTACTAGAGCCGACATCTCTAGGAGTGTCTAATAACCCTAGTGCCCCACAACTTGTGGGGACTTTTCCCTCTGCTCAACAAGGAGGGTTAACCTTGACTTAGATGGTGGGGAATATTGCCCCGAATTACAATAACTCACCTAGGGTTGACTTCTCTAGGATAGTCTAATAACCCTAGGGCCCCACAACTGCGGGGACTTTAACCCTTGACAAATAGGAGGGTTACCCACAATGACTTGACATGACTTGTTTACATTATAGAAACTTCCTGGAATAAACATCGAGGTATGACAGGACTCAAACACATCCCGGAATAAACATCAGGTTACAATATATAAGAAATACAAATGAATACATTCTGAAGTTACAAAGATATCAACACTCCCTCTTAACCAGGAAGGTATTCTCTTGACACAATTTAACAGCACAAGTCTTCTTCTTTGTATCATCTGGATCATCGTCAAGATCTTGTCATCTTCGTCTTCATTTCATCTTCATCTTCAAGTCATATTCATCTTCAGGTCATCTTCATATTCAGGTCATCTTCATCTTCAAGTCATCTTCATCTGGATCTGGATCATCACTCGATCTGGATCATCATCACTGGATTTAGATCATCACTCGATCTAGATTGTCACTGCTAGATCATCATCAAGTCTGGATCATCATCAAGTCTAGATCATCACTTGATCTGGATCATCACTGTTGGATCATCATCAAGTCTAGATCATCACTTGATCGGGATCATCACTCCTAGATCATCATCAAGTCTGGATCATCACTTGATCTAGATAATCATCGAAGCTAGATCATCATTGAATCATCATCATCATTATTGCTTCTGTTATCTCAATCAAATGGTGCTATCTTATTCATTCTTCTCGTCACAGGAATTTCTACAAAATCAGTCCTATAGGCCTACCCTTCATGTAGGTCTTCATCAGCGCTTATATCTGACACTTAAGTTAGAGGCATTTTCAATCAAGGCCTTCAATTCAGAAATTTTTTCACATACTTCTGATTTCTTTTTTAGAAACAAAACCCATGTATACCTTGAAAAATCATCAATAAAAGTAAGGAGGTACCTTGATCCATTCATGGATGTGATAGGCATTAGACTGCTGATATCAGAATGTATTAGCCCCAATATGCTTGTAGCTCAGTTTGTCTTCCTCCAATCGAACTAGTGCTCAGGGTGTTTTCCAATCACACAGCCCTTGCGAATTCTCGTGGTTTCCTTGATGACCGGGAGGCCTTCAACCATGGATTTTTTCTGTAATTGCTGCAAATATTTGAAATTAAGATGGCCAAACCTCTCATGCCATAGCCTACTAACCTCATTTCCATGAGTTAGCAGAGTAGTGGTCTTTGCATCCGCAACAAAGTGAGAGAACTCATAGGTTTTTGCATGATGATTTGCAAGGCCTTTTGCAATGAGTTTCTCGGATGCAATTTATGTTATCTCAACATCATTTGGGATGAAAGAGACTCTCTTAGGCATTCCTATATGTGTCATCTGATAGACACTAAGGAGATTTGCTGCTAGAGACGGTACATACAAAACATTAGAGAAAAAACCATTTTCAAGATCTACAATACCTTGTCCTTTGGAAATGATGGTGGAGTCATCTCCCATGTGGATGGGGATGGATTTTCCAAACTCCAAGGATGAAAAGGAGCCTTTTTTAGCCATCATGTGATTCTAAGCTCCAAATTCAATCAGCAGTGCTTTGGACTTCGAAGAGCTTGCCATCAGGGCATGACCTTTCTCATGTTGTGGTTCCTAATCTTGGTGATCTCTCCTCCGAAAGCTCTCTGAAAGATTGATGTGATTCCTCTCAAAGAGAGAGGTTATTTCATCAAGTTTTTTCTTCATGCAAGCATGTTCAGGGTGAAAACCCTTCCCACAGTAACAACACTTGAATTTTTCTTTCCCATTGTGCCCTTTTCCTTTGTTCTTCCTTGAGCCGGAAGATTCATCATGCTGCTGGTTTTAAACCCTAGGCTTGGGAGCATCAAATTTAGTTTTCTAATTTTTCTACGTCTTTCCTTTACCCTTCAGATCTTTGGGCCCCGAGACATGGAGGGCTTGATCACGGGAAGATCGGATGATCCCCATCTGGACAAGTTTGTCATGTTCATTTGTTAGGGACTCAATGAAGGCATTGAGTGTAGGCATCTTCCATCCAAGGGTTGTGAGCTTCCCCGCACAGAATGTAGAAACAAAAATTGAATAATCAGCCCTGAGTTTGGAGAGTATGGCAAGGATGAGCTGATCATCCTCCTTCTCCACATTGCATTGCTTCAAGAGTAAAATAGTATGCTTGAACTTTGTAAAGAAATCATTCAGAGTCTCAAAATTGGAAGGTTGGAGAGACATGAGTTCATTTTTGAGCTGGTAAACCCTTAATTCATCATGCTTTCCATATAGAGATTCCAATTTGTCCCATATTTCTTTCGGTGTCTTCAAATTCGTAAGATGGAAGAGAAGGTCTCGGGAAATAGAGAGGCACAAGAAACCGAAGGCTTCATCCTTCTTGTTCAAGAATCTTGCTTTTTCTATGGCAGATCCAGGCTCAACTTCAGTCTCCATGGTGACTCTAAAAAGTCCTTTGGAGTGCAGCTGAATCTCCATATCACTTTTCCATGAGTGGAAATTGTATGGAGTCAAGATATCTGCTGAGGAGGCCATCTGGATGTGCTGGAGCGAATTCTTCACCTGTAGAAACCTGAAAATCAAAACAGAAAGGGAAAAATAAGGTCGAACAGCCTGCACATTCTAGGCTTTCATCACACCCAGCATAGTCAATCAATCAAGCTTGATCAACAAGTTCTTTACTTGGGATATTGAGTGGTAATCCTTAGCTTCTGGTGCAGTGCTAGATTTTTGAGCTATTGCTCACTTTTCATGGAGAAATATGTCAAAAAGCTTGTTTTTGAGAGATAGATCTTCGTCCCACCATATGCTCTGATACCATATTAATATTGCACATTTATCTAGGAACATATAATCAATCTCATCAAGAAATAATCAACAAATAACTCAGAAATGGTGTTAATCAGAACCAGAATTGGTTTCCTCTTTGTATATTTAATAAACAATGAATGGTTACAATAACAATGTCAACCAATAGCTTGAATCAATGAGGAATTTGAATACCTAAGGAGGTCATTTGAAATCAATGAGTGAGTCTGGCTTAACTGAATGTAAGCCATTGGTTCACACTCTGTTAACCACTTGACCAAAACCCTAATTGACTCACCAAACCCTAACTGAAGTCAGAGTGCAATAAATGACTGAATCTCAACTAAAGGAGATCAAACACATGTCATAGCAATCCAACCATCAAGTGCTAGTGCTCAATGACTTCAATGAACCCCGATGAGGTTAACTGAAGCTGAACTGATCATCAGAAGTTGGTGGAGGTGCCCTAGTTGACTCCAGATCATTAAATAATATTAAATAATCATTAAATAATATATTTAATGAGAGGAGGCACCTTAACTAACTGGTTGAACTTATTGTAACCATCAGTTAGCAATTAGGTGCATTAGTATCACTCAGATCACCCCCGAAGTGCTCCAGTTAGCCTCCTTAACTGTAGGAGAAGGCTGAGTTAGCCTCCTTGACTGTAGGTAGGCGTGGGTGTGACTAGATGATGTCAATTAATGCTCCACTAATGTCAATTAATGTCAATTATACTTAGGATAGTGGTTTAACTAGGTCAATTTGACCAAAAGAGTGTGTATGGTGGTAAATGTCTCCAAAACACCCCCTTAAGCTATACTCAGGAAGAGTTAGAAAACATAGATGCATAAAAATGATAGGGCCCCGGAAACAAAAGCCATAGGTCACCCTGTACAATGCTCAAAACAAACTAAGTGAGGAAAAGAGGGAAAACCTAGTGGGAAAATCCCCCCTCAAGATGAACACTGAAAGTAGTCTGAATCACCCTGATGAACTCACCCCCAATAGTGAACGGAGGTAAGCAAAAAATTTTCTAAAAATATCTTGGTGAAGATATCTACAATATGCTCATCAGTCAGGCAGTATTGCAGAATGATGGTCCAGTCATGCACTAGCTCCCTGATGTAGTGCATGTGAATCTCTACATGCTTGGTCCTCTTCCTAGTAACTGGATCTGTGGATATATTAATAGCACTCTAGTTGTCACAGAAAAGGACAGTGGACAAAGTACTACCAAGATCAAACTCTAAAAGAATGCCTTGCAACGAAACTGCTTGGATGCGAGCATTCACTGCTCCTCGATACTCGGCCTCTGCTGAAGATAGTGCTATGGCAGCCTATTTTTTGCTTGACCAGTGAATAGGGCCACCACCAAACATGAATACATATCCAAAATTTGAATTCCAATCAATAGAATCACCCACCCAATCGAAATCTGTGTATCCAACCAGCTCTAGCTCGAAGTCTGCAGCATAGTGAATGTCGTAGGTCCTGGTTCCCTGAATATACTGGAGGATCCTCTTGGCTAGCTTCCAATGAATATCATGAGGCTGCTGCATGTATCTTGATATATAATTCATGGCATAACAAATATCAGGCCTAGAATTTTTCAAGTACAACAAGCTACCAATCAGTTGTCGATAGATGGTGCAGTCCATGGGAGCTGTGTGTTTTCCTTCTTCAAGGTTGATCCCTTAAAGGAAAGGGAATGGTGTAGGCCTACATTCAGCCATGTTAAACTTGACTAACAGGTATGAAGTATATTTTTACTGAGTGACCATAATCCCATCATAATTTTGCTCGATTTCGAGCCCCAAAAATTGTTTTAGAAGCCCCAAATCACTCATTTCAAAGGCATTGTGGAGAGCAGTTTTGATGGCTGAAATGGAGGCAATTGTGATACCTTTGATCAGTAAGTCATCAACATATAAAAAAATGATAATTATATGACCATCATGCTGCTATAAATACACATTTGTATCTTATCTACATCTCTGAAAGTTTTGCGAGAGAAGAAAGGCATCCATCTTGGAATACCACTCTCTTGGGGCCTGTTTTAACCTGTATAGTGACTTCTTTAGCTTGCAAACCAAATATGGATCAGTGATTTAGCCCTCAAGATACTTCATGTATATCTCCTCATGAATATCTCCATGCAAAAATGCTGACTTAACATCCATGTGATGCACCTCCCAGTGCTTGGATGCTGAAATTGTCAAAACAAGGCGGATGGAGTCCATTTTTGCAACCAGTGCAAAGGTCTCATGGTAGTCCACTCCTTGGACCTGAGAGAAACCTTTTTCTACCTGCCTTGCATTATATTTGTAGGTTATTCCATCAGCAGAAACCTTTTTCTGAAACACCCATTTTCATTGAACCAATTTCCTTCCCAGAGGAAGAGAAACTAGCTCCCAAGTAGTGTTTTTCTGAAGAGAATTCATCTCTTCATCCATGGAAACTTGCCATCTCGGATCATTCCGAGAATAGTAGTAGGATTTTGGATCTGAAATAATGATAAAATATCAAGTTTTGGAGAGCAAATTATCAGAACAAGAGAGCGCAATACCTACTCTTTGGAAATCAAAGCGGGTTCTCCTTGGATCATCCGGATTTCCAATGTTGTCTCCTACGGAGGAGAGTGTCTGTTGGGACCATGTAGGAAGATGATTTTGCAATTCAGGTTCTGATTCAGCATATGATGATTGCTGCACACTGATATCAGAAATCAGAGGATCCAAATCAGGGCCATCACCCCCAATTTCATCATCCAAATATTCAGTAGAATAGGAAGGAAATTCAGTAGTTTTCTCCTTCACTAGTTCCATCTCCTGAAGAGGTTGATCGAAATTGACACTTCTCTCAATAATGATCTGTTTGGTATTTATATCCAGCAGCTTTAATCCTTTAGATTCATCAATATACCCAATAAATAGGCATTCCATGCTTTGCGGTTGCAAAGCCCTTTTTTTATCAAGCGGAATCTGGACCCATGTAGTGGATCCAAACACCCATAGGTTCAACACATCCAGCTTGTGTCCGAAGTATGCTTTGAAAAGAGTATTTCCTTTCATATATGAGTGTGGCACCCTATTCTAAATGTATGCTTCAGCATTCATGGCTTCATCCCACAAATTTGCAACAAGCTTCTTTGACTCCAACATACAGGTGGTCATCTCCTTGAGAGACCGATTCTTCCTTTCCGCTACTTCGTTTTGCTGGGGAGTGTAGGGAATTGAATGCTGGAAATGAATACCACTTTGGGAAACTCATTACTGACATAATCCCCTCCATTATCATATCTCAAGATCTTGATCTTAAGCCCAAAGGCATTTTCGATCAAGGCCTTCAATTTAGAAAAAATTTCACATACTTCTGATTTCTTTTTGAGAAAGAAAACCCATGTATACCTTGAAAAATCATCAATAAAAGTAAGGAGGTACCTTGATCCATTCATGGATGTTATAGTCATCAGACCGATGATATTATAATGTATCAGCCCCAATATGCTTGTAGATCGGTTTTCCTTCCCTCAATCGAACTTGTGCTCAGGGTGTTTTCCAATCACACAACCCTTGCAAATTCCCGTGGTTTCCTTGATGACCGGGAGGCCTTCAAGCATGGATTTTTTCTGTAATTGCTGTAAATATTTAAAATTAATATGGCCAAACATCTCATGCCACATCCTACTAACCTCATTTCCATTAGTTAGCAGAGCAATGGGCTTTGCATCCACAACAAAGTGAGAGAACTCATAGGCTTTTGCATGATGATTTGCAAGGCCTTTTGCAATGAGTTTCCCGGATGCAATTTCTATTATCTCAACATCATTTGGGTTGAAAGAGAATCTCTTAGGAATTCCTGTATGTGTCATCTAATAGACACTAAGGATATTTTCTTCTAGAGACGGTACATACAAAACATTAGAGAAAAAACCATTTTCAAGATCTGCAGTACCTTGTCCTTCAAAAATGATGGTGGAGTCATCTCCCATGTGGATGGGGGTGGATTTTCCAATCTCCAAGGATGAAAAGGAGTATTTTTCATCCATCATGTGATTCAAAGCTCCAGATTCAATCAGCAGTGCTTTGGATTTCGAAGTGCTTTCCATGAGGGCATGACCTTTCTCATGTTGTGGTTCTCGATCTTGGTGATCTCTCCTCCGAAAGCTCTCCGGAAGATTGATGTGATTCCTCTCAAGGAGAGAGGTTGCTTCATTAATTTTTTTCTTCATGCAGGCATGTTCAATGTGAAAACCCTTCCCGTAGTAATAACATTTGAATTTTTCTTTCCCATTGTGCCCTTTCCCTTTGTTCTTCCTTGAGCCGAAAGATTCATCATGCTGCTGGTTTTCAACTCTAGGCTTGGGAGCATCAAATTTAGTTTTCTAATTTTTCTGTTGCTTTTCTTTACCCTTCAGATCTTTGGGCCCCGAGACTTGGAGGGCTTGATCATGGGAATATCGGATGATCCCCATTTGGACAAGCTTGTCATGTTCATTTGTTAGGGACTCAATGAAGGCATTGAGTGTAGGAATCTTCCATCTAAGGGTTGTGAGCTTCCCCGCACGGAATGTAGAAACAAAAATTGAATAATCAGCCCTGAGTTTGGAGAGTATGGCAAGGATGAGCTGATCATCCTCCTTGTCCACATTGCATTGCTTCAAGAGTAAAATAGTATGCTTGAAATTTGTAAAGAAATCATTCAGAGTCTCAAAATTGGAAGGTTGGAGAGACATGAGTTCATTTTCATGCTGGTAAACCCTCAAGTCATCATGATTTCTGTATAGAGATTCCAATTTGTCCCATATTTCTTTTGGTGTATTCAAATCCGTAAGATGGAAGAGAAGGTATCGGGAAATAGAGAGGCACAAGAAACCGAAGGCTTCATCCTTCTTGTTCAAGAATCTTGCTTTTTCTATGGCAGATCCAGGCTCAACTTCAGTCTCCATGGTGACTCTAAAAATTCCTTTGGAGCGCAGCTGAATCTCCATATCACTTTTCCATGAGTGGAAATCGTATGGAGTCAAGAGATTTGCTGAGGAGGCCATCTAGATGTGCTAGAGTGAATGCTTCACCTGTAGAAACCTAAAAATCAAAACAGAAAGGGAAAAATAAGGTCGGACAGCCTGCACATTCTAGGATTTCATCACACCCAGCATAGTCAATCAAGTATGCTTGATCAACAAGTTCTTTACTTGGGATATTGAGTGGTAAGCCTTAGCTTCTGGTGCAATGTTGGATTTTTGAGATATTGCTCACTTTTCATGGAGAAATCTGTCAAAAAGCTTGCTTTTGAGAGATAGATCTTCGTCCCCCCGTATGCTCTGATACCATATTAATATTGCACATTGATCTAGGAAGAAATAATCAATCTCATCAACAAATAATCAACAAATAACTCAAAAATGGTGTTAATCGGAACCGAAATTGGTTTCCTCTCTGTATATTTAATAAACAATGAATGGTTACAATAACAATGTCAAGAAATAGCTTGAATCAATGAGGAATTTGAATACCTAAGGAGGTAATTCAAAATTAGTGAGTGAGTCTGGCTTAACTGACTGTAAGCCATTGGTTCACACTCTGTTAACCACTTGACCAAAACCCTAATTGACTCACCAAACCCGAACTGAAGTCGAAGTGCAATAAATGACTGAATCTCAATTGAAGGAGATCAAACACATGTCATAGCAATCCAACCATCAAGTGCTAGTGTTCAATGACTTCAATGAACCCCGATGAGGTTAACTGAAGCTGAACTGATCATCAGAAGTTGGTGGAGGCGCCCCTGTTGACTCTAGATCATTAAATTATCATTAAATAATATATTTAATGAGAGGAGGTGCCTTAACTGACTGGTTGAACTTATTGTAACCACCAGTTAGAAATTAGGTGCATTAATATCACGCAGATCACCCTTGAAGTAATCCACATATTATTTTGATTCGCCTCATACTTGAGCCCATAATCAACTGTACCCTTCAAGTACCTCACTGCATGCTTTGAAACCATCAAGTGAACATGTCTCAATGTGTTCATGGCAAAGAAAATATCTGGTCTCGTATTCGTCAGGTAGATCAAGGAATTAATCATCTAACGATACATCATAGCATCAACCACTTCTGATGAAGCATCACTCAACATTTTCATGTTTGATGCCATAGGTGTGGCCATGGCCTTGGATTCTATCATCCTAAACCTCTTCAGGATCCCTACTGCATACTTCCCTTGTCCACACCTCCATGCCTAGAACATAGTGCATCAACACATAACAGGAGCATCAGTGATCTTCTGCCTTCAACCTTGAAGCAAAGGTTAGAATCCACTTTACTCTCAGTAAATCCTAGAGTCATCAGTAATCTATCCATCCTGTCATACCATGTCAAACCTCAGGATATTCTGCAGTCACTCCCTCTGAAGCAGAGCATCATTCTCCCTCTATCTTTCATACTCTACGCACTAAAACATTCTGTACCAGATTGACAAGTAGTATCCATCTAGGATCACTGGATACCAAGATCCTCTATCTTGAACTTTTTCAAAAGTTCTTCTCACACCCATCTGTGAGCTTGTCATCCTCTATCAACCTTGTAGCATAGGTTCAGATATTCATCAAGCTCATTATGTATGTGTTATCCCATGATGTTTCCATCTACTGCATGATGGAACTATGAACTTCTCTTCAGGTCTCGATACTGCATCCTAGACATCATTCTTCTTGAACTAGTCTTCCCTTTCTTCTTGGTTACTTCTTCATAGCTGGAAGGTTCTTTATTAATGATGTCGCTGCATTCCTCATATTTATTCTTCATCTTGAACTGTCATCACTTATTCTTTGGAAAAAGTCTTATCCTTCTTTTCTCGTAGGCGATTATGTACGCGATCTTTCATACAAGTCAAATGCATTTGTATGGTTAGAAACATTTCATAAGGAATATTCATATTGGAAAGTTCTTATGCATAAATATATGATCATGCAACTACTTTAGCCAATACAACATTCATCCATATCTCACTGAAACTTTCTAGATGCCTTCCATCTCTACCAGGACAACATTGAGATTGTGCACTAATCCAATATGTCAGCAAAGAGGTTTCATTCTAGATAAGTAGCAATGGAGAGTTGTATAGCACCATGAGCTACTTACCCATCACATGCATATTAGTAGTATACTGTCATTAATGC
The DNA here is from genome assembly GCA_001517045.1 of Pseudotsuga menziesii. Taxonomy (NCBI): domain Eukaryota; kingdom Viridiplantae; phylum Streptophyta; class Pinopsida; order Pinales; family Pinaceae; genus Pseudotsuga; species Pseudotsuga menziesii. The sequence continues at coordinate 18,105 of LPNX010496465.1, read as the reverse complement.
AAACATCCTATCATGCATAATACATCAAATGAATATAAACAAACGCATAACAAAACAATATCATGAAATGACAATTGAATACTTATCTTTATTTGTTTCATGGGTAGACTTTTTCTTGAGCCTTCAGCTTCATCATCTTCTTCATTCATAATAGCATCGTTTCTCATCCAGATGCTAAGGTGGATAAGAGGTTTTTCAAGAGTTGAGATCTTCATATTCCTCATCGATTGAGGGATCTTCTTTGTATGGTGAGAGCTTGGTATTTAGTTTCTCCCATCTTCTCTTCTCTTCTTATGAGTCGAGCTTCTTCTTCTTGTGTGTGCTCTTCCCGGAGTCTGCTGAAAGTAATCACTTCCTTCTGGCACACATTCCTTCCTTGAATGAATCCCATGATCCCGGGAGGCCATTCAAGATGGATGTCACCACTTCTGCATTCTCCACTTCTTCTACTATTTTCAAGTTGTTCTCTGATTTAACAGACCCTCGTAAAGTATGAATGTATGGTCTCTGCATTCTAGATCTTCACATTTTTCAACTGGTTTCTTAAGGTCATATTTCGATTTATGTTCTTCCCTTCAAATACCTTGGTCAAGGAATCAAACATCTTCGGTGTCTTTAGGAAATACATGTGTGGTACAAGTTGATCTGTGATTGAATAAACAATGATCTTCTTGGCCTTGACCAAGTTCTTCTTGTGTAAGGCTTCTAGCCTCATCTCCCTCTGGAACTGGAACCTCTCTACTTGTGTAGGTGTCGAATTCATTTTCTTTAGGGAGATCATATGCTTCCATGCTTGGAATTTTTCAACTTCACCAAGCTTATCATCAAACTGATGTGATAGATCACTTTGAAATGAGAACCTCAAATGAAAAATCGTAAAAGATTAGATCTTACCGATTTGAGGTGTTTGTCCCGGTTCCGGAGTTGGTTGATATAGGGTTTGTCAGAGAAACCCTAATTTTCAAAACTTGGAATATTTCAGATATGATTGGATAGAAATATATATCTCTTCAAATGGAGCTGTCCAATGTATTCCTCTTTTGAAAATAGTGGAGGGAAGCTCCCGGAACAGGAAGACCTAGTTTTCCAATTTCTTCTGCAGAATTGCTTTTTACTGTTTCTATGGTATCTCCGAAATTACTGCTCCTCTATGTCTAAAAATTTGTATTGAGGTATACTCGCATGTTCCTATTCTAACACCATACGTTTCATCAGAATCGGTTTCACCAATTGGGAGTTATGATCATTTTTCCAAGGTGACCTGTTACAGGACTGTTCAGAACAGCAAAGTTGTACAGACTGACACGTGTCACTGGTTCATCTTCTGAGTCTAAAACTTGGACAACCAAAATTAAATTATGTACCCTTTCTAGAACATCTTCAGGAATTTCATTTGGACCTATGTATCCCAAGATATAGCAATTCTACCCAGGTGTCCTGTTTAGGGATGAATTATGGAAGAGGTTGGAACCCTAACTTGGAGGGATCATATCTCCCAGAATATAGAGAATATGAGACTGAATTTTGGATATAGTTTAAATCAATATTTTATTTTCAGTATCTGTGATTCTCAGCTCCTGATCCATCACCAATATCAGGATATAGTGAATGTACCAAAACTTAGCAGTTTTAGCATTTAGGGTTTTTCTAGCTCGAGGTCAAACTAGGGTTTGACTTTCCTGGAGTTTCACCCAACCAAAAATATTGATCCAGGTCTCTAAAATTCGATTTTGATGAGGATATAAATCCTATGCCAGGCTCACTCAAAATTCCTCTTCTGCAAGAAGCCCTAATTTCCTGCACCAAAACTGAAAATGCTCGGAATCGAATTCTGCTTCGACAAAAAGATGTGCCCTTCAATGGAGAGTCAGCTTAGCATACTTTTTCTGATGGATTTTGGAGAGAGGCCCAAAAAGTAAGAATCCCTATCTTCTGCAGCTGCACAATTTCTTCTTCTCAAGTTAGCTCTGATACCATGTTGGATTTTTATCATTCTAAGCTAGCATTATGATCTTAGGATCTTTAACTGAGAGAATAACATGCACAGAAATAAAACACAAGAGACAAGAGACACAAAGAATTTTCCTTGGGGAAACCATAAAGGAGGAAACCCCGCAACTTCCTCAAATATAGAATAAGCACTAATGGTAGCAGTAAAACCTGAAAACATAAAGATGAACTCCACAGCTTTTGCCTCTCTCTCACACACTAAGAGAGCTTCTCCTCTCTCACTCATGCGCCCCAATGAGTGAGTGTGTGTGTGACAAATAGAGAGGCTCACTCTCTATTTATATTCTTTCATTCACTTGAAGTGCACTCTAACATGTCAGCCTCACTTAACAATTACTTACTACAGCCGACATCTCTAGGAGTGTCTAATAACCCTAGTGCCCCACAACTTGTGGCGACTTTGCCCTCTGCTCAACAAGGGGGGTTAACCTTGACTTAGATGGTGGGGACTATTGCCCCAACTTACAATAACTCACCTATTTTCGACTTCTCTACGATAGTCTAATAACCCTAGGGCCCCACAACTGCGAGGACTTTAACCCTTGACAAATAGGAGGGTTACCCACAATGACTTGACATGACTTGTTTACATTATAGAAACTTCCTGGAATAAACATTGAATTACAATACATAAGAAATACAGATGAATACATTCTGAAGTTACAAATGTATCAACACGTAGAACCTGAAGTTGAAGGTGTTTTTGTTGAAGAATAAGAAGTAGAAGAAGAAGAGGTACATTCTACTGAAACTATGACTAATGAGGGGTATGGACTCCAGGATGATAAGAATAAGGAGGAATATATTAAAGCCATGAAATATCTCTTTGATTACATAACCAATAACATGAACTAGCAGCTTATGAAAGGATTCGAATTGTTGGTTAGCCAATTTGGAAGCAAAGGAGTAATAGGAGATAGAAGTAGTTCACAATCAGAAGAAGAGAAGACAATGGGTGAGCATATTTTCTCAAGAAAAGGAACCCGTCATACACCCCATGAATTTCATAGCACACCAAGTCCTACTGCACCTAAATTTATTATACCCAAATAATATCCTAACATTCAACTTGAACTTGCTACAATGGCAAAAGAATAGGATAAATTGGATGAAGATTGTAAGAAAAGTGTACCATTTGATCATTACTTTCTTGTTGCAAACAAACTCAAAAAGAAGGAAGATAATAGGTCTCTATACCAAAAAAAAAGAATTAAATTATGCCATTGGTAAAGTGACACACCCTACTTTTGATGGTTCCTCTCAAAGTTCTCCTAACACTTGGATTCAAAAATCAGATGTGTATTTTCACCTAAATGCGACGGTGGAAGAAGATGCCTTAAAAATGGCCATCTTGCACTTTCAAGGAGATGCCAATGAATGGTGGTTCCATGGCCTGAAAAATTTGGGTCATGATCAGGTTAAAACATATGGATAATTTATTGAAAGGGTACTAAATATATTTGAGAAAAAAGATCGGAATTGTCTTTCAAAGAACTAGGCCAATTGAAGCAAGTCGGGACCCCTACTTATTATATGATGGAATTTCAAAAATTATCAGTCAAGGTGGCTGATGTGTCTATGGGAAGGTTAGTATTGCTGTTCACTAAAAAAATTTCTGAACCCTTAAAATTTTTGGTCAAATCCCACAAGCCCACTACATTAAAAGATGCAGTGAGCTTAACTAGAGATCTCCAAAATGTGCTTCCTAGAACAAGATTTCTGCCCAAGCCTAACTTAAAATTTGAAAAGAAACCTTGGAAAAGAGATGAACATGATAAGAGGAATTTGAAAATATATTGAATTGAAAAGAATAATAAAGAAGGACTAAAAAGGGATGAACTTCAAAGAAAAAATGTGTGCTTCACATGCTTTCAACCATGGACACTAGGGCATAAATGCACTAAGGAAAAATCTCAATACATAGAAGTATTTTCTGATAATGATGAGTATGAAGGGGGTATGGATGAATAAGGACACAATTCATATCAAGAGGATGCATATGAGATAGCAGCTGAAGAAGAAATACAAGAAGAAAATTAGCCTTCACCAGACAAAGCAAGAATGGCAGTACTTTCAGCAGTGCCTCACTATCACACTATTCGATGCAAAGGTGTGGTACTAGGAAAAAGAGAATCAGTTTTGGTATATGGAAGAGCCACACATAAATTCATTGATGCATATATGGCGGAGAAAAGGAGGATACCTATTGAACCATTCTATGGCTTCATAGTTGTCATTCTTGGTCACAACACAATGCAATGCAAAACATGGGTTCCAAAGCTACAAGTCACCATAGGTAACTATGTTTTTGTTGATATTTTTATGTGGTTGATTTTGCTAATAATAATTTGGTTTTGGGATTGAAATGGTTGTATTCTATAGGGTAGCATACAGTAAATTATCAAATTCCTGAGATGAAATTTCAAGATTCAAAAGGTGTACTAAGGGTTGTGAGAGGGCATCACACTTACCCAAATCAAGTAGTGACTTGCAATAGCATGAGACCTATATTGAGGCATGGGGACATAGAATGGGTTGTTGAATGTCATATCACATCTCCCAAGCCAAAAATAAAGGTTGTTGAACACCCAAAGGAGATAGAGAAACTATTGAAAAAGTATGAAAATTTGTTTAGAGATCTTCCACATGGTAGACCACCTGATAGGGGGGTTGAGCACAACATTGTTTTGGAGGAGGGTACTTCACCCATTCAGATACCACCTTATAGACATCCCAATAAATTCAAAGATGAGATTTATAAGGCCATCCAAGAACTCTTATAGTTGGGACTCATTAGACCAATCTCTAGCCCTTATGCTTCTTCAAAAGTGTTGGTAAAGAAAAAATATGGAATCTTGAGGATGTTTATAGATTTTAGAGCTTTGAACAAGAAGACCATGAAGAATATGTATCCTAATCATAGAATTGATGAGCTCATGGATGAATTAATTGGAGCCAAATATTTCTCAAATTGACCTTATATCAAGTTATCACCAAATTCGAATGAAGGAAGAAGATGTGCAAAAAACTGCTTTTCAATGTCATTATGGTCACTTTGAGTTTATTGTTATGCGTTTGGATTAACCAATGCTCTAGCTACATTTCAAGCATGCATGAATAGAAACTTTTGAAAGCAGCTTAGAAAGTTTGTTTTGGTCTTCTTTGATGATATTCTCATTTACAGTAAAACTTGGGAAGAGCACTTACAACATCTAGAGATTGTGTTGAAAACTTTGCAAGAACAGTCCTTGTTTGCTAAGATGTCTAAATCTGAATTGGGGATGAAGGAAATATTGTGTCTTGGAAACATTATTGGACAAGGAGTGAAAGTGCACATGGAATAAATCAGGGCTATCTTAGAATGGCCATCACCAAAAAACATCACTGAATTAAGATGCTTCATTGGAATATGCACCTATTATAAAAAGTTTGTTAAAGGGTTCTCCAAGTTGACTTATCCACTCACTGATTTGTCTAAGAATGATAATTTCAAGTGGGATGAAGAGGCTTAAAATTCCTTCCAAAATATGAAAGAGGTAATGAGTAGTTGTCCCATACTTGCATTACCTGATTTTTCTAAGCCTTTTGTTGTTGAATGTGATGCTTCAGGTGGAGGAATAGGGGTTGTCCTAAATCAAGGCCAACACCCTATATCCTTTGAGAGAAGAAAGTTGAAGCCTCATGAAAAAATTTAATCCATATATGAAAAATAAATGTTGGACATCATGCATGCATTGGCCAAGTTTCGACAATACTTGGTTGGAAACAAGTTTGTGGTGAAAATTGACCACAATAGTCTAAGGCACTTCCTCACCCAAAAGGATCTAAATGAAAGGAAAAAAAGTGGGTAAGAAAGATTCAAGATTATGATTTTGATATTGAATATGTGAAAGGGAATAATAAAATTGTAGCATATGCATTATCTCAAAGACCTTCTTTTTCTCTCATGGACAATGCTAAAGATTGGAAAAACATGTTACTAGTTGAATATACCAAAGATAAATGTGCTTGTGATGTGTTAGATGGAATCAAGGGGGATGATAACTATAGGATTTTAAATGGGATGATATATTATAAGGGTATAATTTATTTGGTTCAATATTCAAATCTCAAGTACAAAATTTTGCAAGAAGCACATGATTCCCCACTAGTTGGCCATCCAGGGATCTTCAAAACTTATAGGCAATTGAGGCAAAGATTATTTTAGAAGGGAATGAAGGAAGATGTTCATAAATATGAGAATGAATGTAAGGTATTTCAGCAAAAAAAATCAGAAATTACATTCCCAGTTGGTTTATTGCAACCATTTCCCATTCCGGAGCAAAAATGGGACAGTATCTCAATGGATTTCATCATCAGTTTGCCCAAATATTTGGGTAAGGATTGCATATATGTGGTAGTGGACAGATTGACAAAATTTTCTCATTTATTTTCTATTACATTATCTTTTAGTTCTGCACAAGTGGCTGATATTTTTTTCAAAGAAATATTCAGGTTGCATGGGCTCCCCAAGAGTATTGTAAGTGATAGAGATAGTAGATTCAAGGGTGATTTTTGGCAAGAACTTCTTAGATTGGTGGGAACTTAGTTGACTCCAAGTAAAAGCTATCATCCAAAAAATGATGGAAAAATAGAGAGGGTGAATCAATGGTTGGAACGGTACCTAAGAAACTATGTGGGAGAGTAGCAAAAAGCATGGGAAAAATGGCTACACTTGGGTGAGTTTTGCTACAACACCACTTTTCATATGTCAATACGGATGTCTCCTTTCAAATAATTATATGGTTATGATGCACTTACCTTTGAGATGATATTTGGTGATCGTAGAGCTCCAAAATCTAAATATTGGGTGGAAGAGAGCCAAGAAATTTTAAAGCTTTTGAAAGACAATTTCCAGGTTGCCCAAAATCAGCAAAAACAATATGTAGATAGACATAGAGAAGAAAGGACCTTTCAAGTTAATGATTTATTATATTTGAGGTTGCATCCATACAAAAAAATCTCTCTCAAAAAGAATGGGGAAGAAAATCTAAAACCAAGATACTATGGCCCATCCAAGGTAGTTCGGAAGATTGGGGAAGTAGCATATGAATTGGAACTTCCGAAAGGGAGTAAAATCCATAATGTATTTCATGTTTCTTGTCTCAAAAATCTCTTGGTCATCAAATTTTCACTTCATAAATAATTCCTCCTTTGGATGATGAAGATCAGCTCACACTTGTTTTGGAAAAGATTTTGAAGACAAGGGAAAGGAGATTGAGAAGCATAACTATCAAAGAATACTTAGTACAATGGAAGGATCTACCAAGTGAAGATGCCACATGGGAAGAGGAGAATATTTTTCAGCATAAAAAACTTAAATGGCTTGAGGACAAGAAATATTGGGTGGGGAGCATTGTAATGTCCCCATTCAGATAATTGCATAGCAGGACAATTCCATCAATCGTACTAGTTCCCTAGGTTGGATGGATACATTTGGAATTTTAATAAGGGAGCTAATAAATGATGTTCAAACATTAGAAAGGAATAAATATTTAAAAATGGATCTTATTAAATAAATACAAGATAAAATTGAAGTGGCAATGGAGCATGGAGACACATGAAGATTATGGGGCCCACACAAACTAAAATTTATGTGCCACATGGCATCCTCCTCTTGCAATTTCGAATCCATGGGAATCCTAATGTTATTGGATGAGTTAGAAGGACAATACACTTGTACATATGACTCATAAGTCGAATTGGCAAGGAAATGTAACTTACATGGGAGAGAAAGAGTCAAATGGGAGCTTCTTGGACACTTGGGCTAGATTCCATAACATCTATGACATCTATGACACCAATGATGAAGATACTACAACATTTTTGACAAATTTCAGACCTGAAGGCTGACATCTAACCATTGTGACATGTCATTTTGAAATATGGAATCCAAGAGGTCACTCATGTGAGTTGGGGAAGCTCAATGGGTTCCCACTCGAATTGGGGGAAGATGGAAATCTAGGAAAGGGAGGACACATGGAAAATCTTGAGCACACACCCTAATTGAAATCGGCTTGAGTTTGTGGATGGATTGGTAACCTTAGAAGGCTAAGGATGTTTATGAAATACAGGTATCAACCAAGAGAAGAGCTTTTGATCATTTGAGAAATCGGCATTTGTGAATTGAGAGAGCCAGTGGATTAATAGTTTCTTGCCTTAGCAAATTTCGAGGGTGAAAGATTCCCATCCAAGTTGGTGTTTGGAGAGGCCACTCAAGTATTTCATGGATATTTAATGGAGTTTCTATTTGTAGGTGTAAGCTATAGGGCAGCTCACGGTTCCTTCTAGTGCAGCACTTTCTCTCAACCATTTCCAGTTTTTATTTCATATTCTTTCTAATGGAGGGATTCAGCTTTGGGTGAGCTATTTTACTCTTTGGGAGAGCTTTTCCTGATCCATTTCTGATTATAATATGTTTAATATTCTGTATTCTTCATTCTCATAAAGTCTTGGGTCGAAATATCCAAGGGTTGTATGTAAAAGTGATTATTAATGAGCAAACAATGACCATTTCCCCACTATATTGATATATGCCATGGTAATGCTGATTATTTTGAATGGAATAATGTCTCTCTGATATATTTATGATGAATGGAGACCTAGACATCAAAACTAGTCAAAGGTCGAAATAGGAGAAAAGGTGAAAATTTGGTAATTTTAATAAAATTTCAAAAAAAGGGACATTACACTACTCCATACACACCTCAAAAGGACGGAGTTTCTGAGAGAATGAATAGGACATTGATGGAAAAGGAAAGAAGCATGTTAAGTAGTGTTCAGATCGAACAATAATTCTGGGAATATGTGGTGGATACAACATGTTACTTGGTAAATTTATCACCCACATAAACATTGGTTAACAAAACTCCACAAAAGGTATGGACTCGTAAGAAACCCTCTATTAATCATATGAAATTTTTTTGTTGTGATGCTTATGTACATGTTCGGAAAGAGGAAAGGATAAAGTTGGATAACAAAGCAAAAAAATGTATCTTTATTGGCTATAAATACAACGTTTAAGGTTTGGAACCCTATAACTAAGAATATTGTTTATAGTCTAGATGTTGTGTTTAGAGAGGTAAAATAAATCCCTAAACATGAAGTGACTCCAATGGAAAAGGAACCAGAGACAATAGAGTTTGAGCTAGAAGGTGAAGAATCTGACTCAACATAAGAAGTTGAATCAGATGAAGCAGAACCTCATACCCTATTTTTTAGGAGATCATCTCAATAAAGAAGGAAACGAGAAAGGTATTCCCCTCCTAATTTTTTCTCTCATTTTTCTTTTTCTATTATTGATGATGATCCTAGAAATGTGAAGGAAGTTATTGATTTAGAGGATAGTGATCTTTGGAAGAAGGCAATGGTTGAATAAATGGATTCCTTGGAAAAAAATGAAGCATGGGATCTAGTCTAGTTGCCAACTGGAATAAAAGTCGTTGCGAGAAAATGGTTGTTTAAAAATAAGTTGAATGCAAAAGTTAAAGTGGATAAGTACAAAGCTCACTTGGTATTAAAGGGATATTCTCATGTAGAGGGAATTGATTTTGGTGAAATATTTTCTTTAGTTGCATAATTAAATTCAACTAGATTTCTTCTTTCTATTACTATTGTTTTTTATCTTGAAGTAGAGCATATGGATGTGAAGACATCGTTCTTACATGGAGATCTCAAGGAATAAATCTACATGAAGAAACCAAAAGGGTTAACAGTAAAGGGAAATAAAGAGTTGGTATGTAAACTAAAGAAGTCCCTTTACGCTCTAAAGCAATCTCCAAGGATGTGGTACCAAAATTTTGACACATATGTACTTGGTTTGGACTTTGTGAGAAGCAGGGTTGATCACTGTGTATACTCCAAACATATTGGTGATCACTTCATTAACATAGTACTGTATGTCGATGACATGTTTCTGATTGGAAACAACAAAGATGTTATAAAGGAGGTGAAGTCTCACCTATCCTCCAAATTCGACATGAAGGATTTCGGTGCTCCAAACTTCATTTTGGGAATGGACATAAGAAGAGATCATGCAAATAGGAAGATATGGTTAAATCAAAGAATATATGTTGAGATGGTGCTACAGATATTTAACATGCAAGGAAGTAAGATGGTCAAGGTTCCTATTCCTATAGGTGTAAATTTATCTATAGAGCAGTGTTCCCATACATAGGAAGAAGAAGGCGATATTTCATGAGTTCCAATGCCATTGTAGTTGGAATTTTGATGTATGCAATGGTTTGTACCATACCATATATTACTCATACAATGGGAGTTTTGAGTAGATATATGTCAAATCCATGGAAAGAGCATTGGAAAGTTGTAAAGAGGGTCTTCAGATACTTGCATGGCACCATAGATTACGCAATATACTACCAAGAAAGACTTGGACTATATAGAGTAACAGATGTACATGGATTTGTTGATTCAAACTAGGTTAGAGATCTTGATCCCAAAAGATCTACAAGTGGGTATGTGTTTAGCCTATTTGAAGGAGTTGTCAATTGCATGAAAAAGAGACAGGTCGTAGTTGCATTCTCAACTACAAAATTTGAATACATGGAAGTCATACATACCAGCAAAGAAGAAGTATGGTTGCAGAGACTATGTTTAAGTACTGGGTTTGTACCAAAATTTGTAAGGTTAGATTGCAATACCCAAAATGCAATTTTCCTGGAAAAGAACCATGCTTATCATGATAAGATAAAGCATATTGATGTGCAATGTCACTTTGTAATAGATATGGTTAAATACAAGAAGGTGTTATTGAATAAGGCTAACACCTTGAAGAATGTTGTAGACTCATTAACAAAAATTTTCAATATAGAGAAGTTCTCTTGGTGTAGAGAATCTATGGGCATTGATGCCATGAACCTGTGACTTTATGAGTACATGACTCATTGCTATGCAAGGAAAACAACAAGTGGGAGAATTTTGGTTATATGTTATATTCTTTTCATGTGTGTAGAGAGAGGAGGTGCACCTATCAATGCCGCAATTGATAATCCCTTTCGACACCTTCTAAAAATAAATTGGTTGTTTTTGGTTATTTTGGGGAATTTTCTACAAATATGTAATTTAATTCTGGTTAAGGGATTGGAGTCTATTTTCTAATCCGGGTTAACGGATTAGGGTATTGGATGATGTTGAATACCTATATTTTTTATTATGATGGATTCATGATTAGAAATAAGAAAATATGAGGTGTGGCTCCAAGGTTTTGATGGTTTTCCCGGTTAAGGGTGTCAAGGGTAAATATATATATGTTTATGTGTGAATATTTTGGTGTAATATCTATTTTTCTTAAAAGAATATGTATGTTTTGATTCTCTTCACAGGTTTTAAACTCACAGAATAGAGAAATAAAGGAATATAGCCTCCGTTATGCAAAAATAGTATTCAAGAGCAAAGCAAAACCAAAGGAGAAGAACATTCAAATACAAAACCAAGACTGCCTATTGAATGTTGGATATGTAAAGAGAATCACTATGCTAGGTAGTGTCCAAGTAAATTATTACCAATACACCAGTTCTGAATATTGCAGATCATAATGAAATATTTGTGGTACGCATTTATGCATGTAAGCAAGGCATTGGTGGAGTGTTGACTCATAATGGACATGTAATAATTTATGAATCTAAAAAGTTGAAAGAACATGAAAAAAACTGTGCCACTCATGATCTGAATCCTGCATCCATCATTCATGCCTTGAAGATGTGAAGACACTACTTGATGGGTAAGAAGTTTGAATGAAGGATTGATCATCATGGTTTGAAGTATGTGTTTGAGCATCCTACCTTGAATGCAAGACAAAGAAGGTGGATGGAATTGCTATGTGAATATGAATTTGATATCAAGCACAAAGGAAACGAGAATAAGGTATTTGATGTACTCATTAGGAATATACATGTGATGTATGTAGCAGCTATCAATATTATGACATCATATTTGAAATATGATATCATTGAAGACAATTCTATAGATGAACATTACCATTAGATAAGAGATGGATTACATCAACAGAAAGTACCACCAAAGTTTGATAAGTATAGGTTGGAAGAAAATGGAATCTTCATGCATAAGGACAGAGTTTATGTGCCAAACTTTGGGGAGTTAAGGAAGATGGTTCTGAACGAGATGCATAATGTGTTTTATGTTGGGCATCTGGGTTATCTGAAGATAGTAACAATAGTAAGGAAGTAGTACTATTGGCCAATAATGAAGAATGAGGTTGCACAGTACATAGCCAAATGCATGGAATGTCAAAAGGTTAAAGTGGAACATTGAAATCCAACTTGTTTGTTGCGACCATTAACAATACCTATATAGAAGTGGGATGTAGTGATGACAAATTTCATTACAAAATTTCCTAATACAAGACTACATAATGATTCCATCCTGGTGGTGTTAGATAAGTTGACTAAAGATACACAATTTATTCTAGTAAATACAACTTATAAGACAGCTAACATTGCAAACATCTGTATGAAATTTGTTGTCATACTACATGGATTTCAAAACATATAGTGTCATATAGGGATGTAACTTTTACTTATAATTTGTGGAAAGGATTGTTTGAAGGATTTGGCACAAATATGAACATGAGTACAACGTACAATCCTCTGACAGATAGTCAAATAGAAAGAGCCAATCAGGTGATTGAGGATATGTTGAGAATGTATGTGATGGATCAACCATCAAAGTGGGAGGATTATTTTCACATGGTAGAGTTTTCATATAATAATGGTGTTGTAGCTACAACTTTTTTCCCAAATTTTTGAAAAAATTTGGACCCTCCTTTTTTATTTTATCTTGCCTGGATTTATTTGGTTTCCTGAACTCTGTTTTATTTTTCTCTGCTACAAATTTGGATTGTTTGAAGTTGAATTGAGGTCAGTTATTTTCATTCTTTTCGGAAAACTTCTTTTTGTCTGCCAATGCTTTTGACTGTGGAGTTTAAAATTTGATTTGAACATGATGCCCTTTTGATCTGAATGATTTCCTTCATTGCTATCGGAAGTCTATTTATGTTGAGTCGGAGCTTTAGTTCTTTTTGCCACCATTGTTTCGGAGTTGAAGTGAACTAATATTTTTGTCGCCCAGTTGAAAAGCCTCTCGGTTTATCCGAGTACATAATGTTTTGATTTTTTCGATGATCACTATGGGAAGTTAGTTGAACAACGAATCGGGGCATTAGTTCTCTATGCCGCCGATGGATAGCCCTATTTTCGCTGATGCGCTTTAAGTTGTCTTTTTGGTTTTATTGTTTAAATTCTTTCTGACTTTATCACTATTGAAAATCCATTGATGTGTGAATTGGGGCTGTAGTTCTCTACGAAGCTGCCTCTGTAGAGGCTAACTAATGAACGCCCCAATGGAAAGTCATGTTTTCTGCCTATGGGTTTGTATCTCCTTTGTGTTATTTTTCAAAAAAAAAGAAAAAACTTTTGACTTTCGTCGTTTTTTGTTTTATCGCAGTCAAAGCATTAGTCTTTTGCATTGCCACCGTTTTGAAGGGAAAATATAGAATGTTCCGGTGAATAGTCTTTGTCCTCACTGATTTCGTGGTTTTTTTTCGATGATTTGATCGTTTCATGATTACCGGGACCCGTAGTTGGTTTGACTTCCATCGTTGTGGCTCCTCAGTGAACTATCCCACTGATGCATTAGTCCTTGCACTCGTCGATTCCATGGTTTTATTGTTTTAACTTTCTATTTTTTTTTGCACTATCGAAAGGGTTTTTACTATTGATCGAAGGGCTAGTCTTTTTGGTCACCGACACAGTGGCAGCGTTGAGCTCACGATCGCCGATACTTAATCAATAAAGATTTTGATTACCAAAGCTTTCATTTTGTTGCAGAAGCCGTAGCCTATTTGTTTCCTGTCATTACGGCTTCGTAGTGAACTATCCTGCCGATGCATATAGTGCTTCCGCCCGTCGATGAGAGTTTTGTTTTTTGCCAGATGCTTAGTAGTTTTACTCGCCGAGAAGGTTTTTTCTCGCCTTTTGTGTGCTTTTACTCTATTTTATGATGGAAATGTTTCTCCTTGGGTTTTGGTCGAGTCTAGTTTTTCTTCGAGATGAAGAGCGCAGTTTAGGGTTCGGATTGACAGTTACATTGTTATGATTCATACTTTCATCAGAGGATTTTGAATTAGTCCAGATGCGGCCTGGATTGAGATAATCTATTTTATCGGGCTTGTGATTTTAGTTTGGACAGTGGTTTTAGTGGTGTTCAAGACACAAACTCGCAGGATTTCTTTGTGTCGTCATTTTTTCTTTTCATGCATTAACACTGTGTATAGTTTATTTTACAGAATGCATACGGAGAAGGTAAATGGACTGATACAGTTATTTTGCTTATTCATGACAGGGTGATGGCTGCTATAGAGAAGATATGTCTAGAAGACAAAGTAGAAGAAAGGAGGTAGCAAGGAAGAAAGAGAAAGAAAATGAAGAAGCAGATATGAAGAAAGAGAAGAAGAAAGTAAGGATCTCAACAGATCGATAGCAACCAAGTTGGTCTCTCTTTATAAAATTGTTAT